>MU702989.1:24253-55456 GCA_026770625.1 Nicotiana glauca | reverse complement strand
CCCCCCCCCCACCTCGTTCTTCATCTTCTTCAGCAGAGAACACCCCGAGCAGCCATTAGACCTAGACTATTAGAAATCCGCTGCAGAGCATTCAAAAATAACCCCCTGATTTGATCTTATCTTCAACCTCTTAACTCCACCAATATGAGTACAGACCCCCCATCGTCAAACCTCTGATGCCAATAACCGTTGCCGCTGACTTCCACCAGCGACCAAAAAAACCCATCGACCTCAGTACAAAAATGAGACACCCCTGATTTTTTTCTTCCACTCTCATCACAATTAACATCAAGCTCCATAAAACACCCAAAAGAACCAGACGCAAATCTCCACCTCCTAAACCAAAGAACGCGACTAAAATAGCCACGAAAATCTCCACCACCACCAGCCAATTCAGCCACGAAAGGCTGTCAGTTCAGCTCTAAAAACGAGCAACCAAAAAGCCACAACGAGACAGTGAATCTCTGGATTGATGTACCCATTAAAATCTCTATTTTAATGTCTTGGATGCACTCACGTTAAGATTAGTTCATGCTTCTCTGTTTGAGTCAATTCTCTGGTTTCAAAAATACATTTCGTGTGAGACGCGTTTGGAGATAATGAGCGCGACTGCTGTTCAAGATTTGGGGTTTTCGTTGCCGTCAAGTTTTCTGATCCGATCAGTGGTTTAAGCTTCATTTTCTTCTGTCCGTGTTTCAATTTGTTAGATTTTTGGATATGAAATTAGTGTATATGTTTTATTTGTTTGTTGTTCGATATTATTTAAGATTTTTACTAGTGCTTAAACTCTTTATTTGCTCTTTGATTGAAATTGCTTTACATGTTCCAATTAGTTATTTTCTTAAATACATTCTGTTGCGGTTTGTTTATGTGAGTTTTGTTATTTTAATCTGAATCTTTTATGGTTTAAACTATTGTGCGCTTGATCTAGATAATTTTCATGTTCATTGTAATTGTAAGATCAGAATGAATAATAGCTTAATTCTTAGAAGATGAAATCTTATTTTTTGAAGTATTTATGACAGTGTGCAAAGAATAATATAAGTGGGCCTAGGCATTTGTTTGATTCGAAGTAAGAATCTGTTCTTTCAAGATTATTGATGTAACGACCCGATCGGTCGTTTTGAGCTTTTGCACTTTGCTCGCTAGTTCTCGGGCATGACTAGCCCCGTATGATGATTTATGACTTATGTAAATTGTCGGTTTTGGTTTTCAGGGTAATCAGAATGGATTTGGAAGAACAGTTCTCAGTTTGAAGCTTTAAGTTTAAAAGGTTTGACCAAGTTTTGACTTTTTAGTATTCGATCTCGGAATTAGATTTTTATTATTTGGTTAGCTCTGTTAGGTGATTTTAGACTTGGGAGAGCATCCGGAATGTATTTTGTAGGTCCATGGTAGGTTTAGGCTCGAATTGGCGAAATTGGAAATTTGGCATTTTCCGGTCTGTAGTGGAAATTTTGATATGGGGGTCAGAAAAGAATTTCAAAATTAGAGTAGGTCCGTTGTGTTATTTGTGATGTGTGTGCAACATTTCAGGTCATTCAGACAAGGTTTGATAGACTTTTTGATCGAATTCGAAATTCGGAAGTTTTGAAATTCTTAGGCTTGAATCCGAGGGCAATTCGATATGTTAATGTTATTTGGAGCGTTTCAAAGGTTGGAACAAGTGTTAAAGATGTTATGGGGTGTGTTGGCATGTTTGGTCGGGTCCCATGAGGCTTGGATAAGTTTTGGAAGCATTTTTGGAAGATTTTGGCGTTTTGAGCATAAGTATGTAATGATCTAAAGGTCCATTATTAGTTCTAGAGATCGAAATATGATTTCGAGACTTCCAGGATTTTGATAATGATTTATAGGAGTGATCTGGAAAGTTTTGTCTAATTTCATCAAGTCGCGATTGGGTTTTTAACGTGAATCATGAGTTAATTGTTCAACGAGCGAAATGGGTATCGCACTGAGCAAATGAGCTCCGAATTAAGTTTTGATTGAAGGACTATGTTCTTATTATTATTTATGACTCATCGGAACAAGAATCATCGAATACCGAGTTCGTATGATGGAGTTAGAGCCGTTTTAGTGAAATTAAAGACTGTTGGTGCATCAGATCTGGTGTGCATCTTTAGTGACCAGATTGGACCACTTTTAGCGGCCGGAAATGGTTTTTAGCGACCACAATCGGGTTTATTAATGTTGTTCTGGTTTTTTTTGCTCATTTTTGATTTTTTTTGGTGAAAGAACACGGCTTGGGGCAATTTTTGAGCAAGAAATCATAGGAAATCTTGAGGTAAGTCACTTTTGATCATTTCTACTCAACAATATTGAATTATCATCGAATAATCTAACTATATTACATGTTTTTGAGGTGTAAATTGGGGATTTGTACCTAGGGATTTGAAAATAATATTTGAAGATTTGGAGACCAAATTGTTATCAGAATTTCGTAATTTTGGTATGGTTGGACTCGTGGTTGAATGGGTTGTCGGATGTTTTGAGTTTCATCAGATTCCGAGACGTGGGTCCGGGGCCGAGTTTGGCCAATATCAGAATTTTTAATGTAAATTGGTTATTTTCGACTGGGCTTTGTTCCCTTAGCATATTTAGATGGTATAAATCTATATTTGGTTAGATTTGGAGCATTTGGAGACTGATTCGAGAGGCTAAGGCATTGCGGGCTAGAGTTTGGATCGGATTGAGGTAAGTAATGATTGTAAATATTGTCCTGACGGTATGAAACCCTGGATTTCACATCGTTATGGTACTTTGAGGTGACGCACACGCTAGATGACGAGCGTGGGGTCATGCACCGCTGGGGATTGTGACTTGGTCTATTCCGTACGACTATTAAGTCGCGTATTTTACTTGAAAACTAATTGATATTGTTATATTTTTTAAAATATTATTGTGTTTGGAGCTAAATGCTATGTCTGTGCCTTGTGCCAATTGTTTGGACCCTTATGGGCTTTTACTACTGTTTTATCTCATTGTTTTGGTTAAAGTTTACACTTAGTCATGATATTTTCTTACTGTTTTCATAACTCGATTTTATTCACTCCTTTTGATTTCATAAATAATTTTGAGCCGAGTGCTTGTTTTACTGTCAGCCTGAGGGGCTTGAACGAGATATGACTGAGTGAGGCAGAGTGCCTATATTGTGAGGATACCATGGGATCGGGCTATGCACCGCAGCATGTGGTACTGATTTGTGATACATGAGAGGTTGATGGTCTGATTTATTATACCACGAGGTGGCTTATGATTGATATGAGGTCGAGAGCCTGTTTGATTATTATACCCTCTTTTCTTCCTTACACTATATTTAGTATATTTTTTAGATTGTTTGTTATATTCAGACCTTAGTAGATGCTTGTGACTTGTGACACCCCGATATCGGGCTTGTGTATTTATTCCACACTGTTTATTTAGACTTATATTATGAGATATCTAATTAATTAAAGGCTTAAAATGATTGTTATTGATTAAATGGTTAAAGTTAGGAGTTGTGTTGGATGGCCTAGTTTCATGATAGGCACCATCACGACCGGGTCAATTTTAGGATCATGACAAGTTGGTATCAGAGCCTAGATTACATATGTCTCACAAGTCATGAGCAGATTTAGTAGAGTCTCACGGATCGGTATGGAGATGTCTGTACTTATCCTCGGGAGGCTAAAGAACCTTTAGGAAAAACTTCACATTCTTGAATTCTTATCGTGCGCCCTTGATTCAGCTTGAAATGTAACTCTTTGAATTCCTTCCACGCATTTGTATGCGCACATGAGCACTAGATATCAACTGTGCATTGATGTCTTGTGATCCCCTAATCGAGGGGCGAGATGTGATTTTTGTGCAATGATGTTGGCCCAGTCTAGAGGACTTGAGGTCGGGTTTTGCCTGTAGCTAGAGCACTAAGATGCCAATTGTGTGAGCGTGTGATTTTTGAATTTATATGTTCGGTATTATCCTTATTAGTGGGAGTGATGGCTGGGGGACCATGTGGTGAGTATGATGTGATTGCGAGATATGTTCGAATGATTTGAATGAGACGAGAGGGTTCTGCTTAGGGGTAGTAAAAACTATCCAGTGCTTGATTTTCATTGTGATTTAATGTATGGCCCGAGTTGTGGGCGTGATTGAAGGACCTTTTTAGGTTACCTAGTTGGGATGCGAAGTAGATTTCACGTTGTGATATGAGTTCAGACACAGGAAGATTAAGTGATTGCATGATGTTTATGACGGTGGAAGGGTATAAAGAGATGTTAGTTTGAGGCAAAGCAGGTGGGTTATCTCCTGCAGAGTGTGACTAAGTTGTGTGATCCCTATGTTGTTTTGTGGCAGGATCTCTATTACCAGGGAAGTATATGTGTTACAATTTGAATTTTGATAGCTTAAGAGAATGGGCTTGACTTTTACGAGGGTGAATGCGATATTTGCAGAAGATTTGAAGTACTAGATGGTCTGTATTGCACTAGCTTATGAAGAATTTAGTTCAATCTTACTATGGTATTATGACAGTAATAGAGTATATGGATTATGAGTTATTGTGTGTTTTGATCTATGGCTTTGAGCCAAGTGGGGGAGTCTGTTATTAGCTAGCTGATTGCATGGTTATGTGCTATGTTGGTTCCACTTGGAGGCGTATTTTGAATCAGTTATGGCTTACAAAGGTTGAGATCGGGGATGGCTCGAGTAATCGAAATATCAGTAAATGTTATGCTTGATGGGTGTATGAGAATCGTGCAATGACTTGAGTTTTTCTTAGTAAAGGATGTACGGTGCATAGAACAAAAAGTTGCTTGGTTGCATTAAGGTGAAGTTAAACTCTGCGGTGTCGGAGTGATAATGAGGCACAGGTTGATCGATTCATTTGATCAGTCTAATTGCGGTTTGAGTAGAGTGGGTAACTCTCGAGACTGGTTCTAATGGGTTCAAGATTTTACATATAATAATCGGAGATTTTCAAGTTGTATATTTGGCTAGAAACTGAGGTTTGCATTAGAGGGTGTCAAGACTCATGGTATTTCTATATCATTATGGGATTCTATATATATATATATATATATATATCGGGAAGGTAAAGTTAATGGCTTTGGATTCGCAGGAAGTCACTTCAGGGTAGGTATTTTGAATGTGGTACGTTTAGGAATATTTAAGAAAGTATCCAACGGCTTATGAGTCTTAGACAGTATGGTTTTGTGCTTGGGTCTAGTGTGGTGAGGCTGGGTTGAGGAATTGTGGTGTTATAGAAAGAAGTAGTATCAAGTTGAAGGTAAATCAAAAGAAAACTCAGATAGATGGGATATCTTGGTAGTAGGCCAGATCGGCATGGTAAGGATATGATTAGTTCTTTGGATGTGTCACGACCCAAAATCCACTAAGGGTTGTGGTGGTGCCGGACACACGCTGTCAGGCAAGCCAACTTAATCAATCGATTAACTTCTCTTTTTAATACCATTGAAATCTAGGACTTTTCCTTCCATTTTTCATAAATAATAAAAAAAAAGATCACCACTTAAATTCAAATTAAATAATAAACGATTAGTACAAATCTTTCGAAAAACATCCCAGAACCCTGTGTCACAAGTGCATGAGCATCTATTGTTAAGGAAAATAAAATACAACATCCGTCCGAAATACAATGGACAAAAAATAAATACAATATGCTGAAAGGGACTATACTAGTTGCGGGTCGTCTCGAATAATGCAACTCACCAAGTCCTAGAATCATCCGCACTGCTACGCCTAGTAGGCTGCTAGAGGTACATATACCTGTGCAACAAAAATACACAGAAGTGTACTATGAGTACATAATCAACGTGTACTCAATGAGTATCCCGTCTAATCTCGAAGAAGTAGAGACAAGATTGTCAACTTCAACACTTACTAAAGGTCAATTAACAATATCCAAGAAATGTGAGGAAAGTCATGGATTTATATAGTAGTTCTAATTCACGAAGCCAGAAAACAGGTAAAAACCTTCAGCAAATAATCAAGGGCTTTCAAGGTTTATTCTTTATTATCTTATCAATTTATATCAAGCCATGAAGGGCCAATTTCACATTTAAAATTCTCAAGCGACAAATAACATGCGCAAATCACACCGAGGCGACGACTCGATCCAACAGAAATTTAAACTGTGCACTGCCGTGGGTCGAACGGCCCGAATCATAGATGAATCTATTAAATCTTCCGAGGCGTTCGGCCCATTCCATAAATAAACACATACCCTGCTCCGGAATCATGCATGCGACGTAGGTACACATAAGGATACATGCTCAATCAGTCAATTAAGAACTTATCGGGGAATTTATCCAAACAAGACAATTTCTCTTTTTAACAATTTACAAAAATGATGTTTAATCTCCTTTTAAATTCATTTACCAATCCAAGGTGATTTAAGCAATTCAAGCTATCAATGTATTCATAAATAATCCAAGTATAACATGCTTTTGTGTCCTAACTACCCGGGCAATAACATAATAGTTACTACGTACGGACTCTCGTCACCTCGTGCGTACGTAGCCCCCACAAATAGGAGCACATAATCAATTATTACACCTATGGGGACATTTCCCTCTTACAAGGTTAGAAAGGAGACTCACCTCGCTCCGAAGACTCATAACTGGCATTCTACATTCCTCTGAAGACTTGCACCAACGCACAATGCTCCAAAACTAGCCAATGATTATACAAATCCATTAATATATGCTCAATTAAACTTTACAACCCAATTTGTAACAATTCCTAACCCCGAACGAAAAGTTAAAAAAAATACCCTTGGGCCCACGTGCCCGGAATCCGAAATATCTCGAAGATAAAGTTTACCCATGAATGCACGAACTCAAATACATGATTTTCTCTTACTTCCATACTCAAAATCATGATCAAAATTCAAGAAAACTAATTTTCTAGGTCTTCCTTCAAACCCCAAGTCTTTCTACAATTTTCATGCCCAAATCCATGTATAAACCTTGTATTTAAATCAAAGCTAGCATAAATTACTTACCTCATAACAAGTGACGAAAATGGCTCCTTAAAGCTGCTCCCCATCGACTCAAATAGAAGAAAAATTGGGTTGAAATGAACTCAACCCCAAATTTTAAAGACCTCACTGCTCCAGATATTTCCGCTTCTGCGAAATTATTTCCGCTTATGTGGTCCTATGCGGTCAAAACGCCGTTTCTGCGGCTCCTTCCCAAGCTACCCAGCTTCCGCTTCCTTTTTTGCAGGTGCGGTCCCGCATCTGCGGCTCCCTGACCGCATCTGCGATCTTCCTGGCCGCTTCTGCTGCTCCGCACCTGCGGCCACATTTCCGTAAGTGCAGTTATGACAACAACCAGACCCTTCAGCCTTCTTCAAAATTCCATTTTTGATTCATTAACCACCCGAAATCCACCTGAGGTCCTCGGGACCCGAACCAAACACACAAACCGATCCCAAAACACATTACGGACTTGTTCGAGGCCTCAAATCACATCAAACAATGCTAAAATCATGAATTACACCCCGATTCAAGCTTTATGAACTTTGAAATTTTAAACTTCTATTCCCGATGTTTAAACCTATCAAATCACGTCCGATTGACCTCAAATTTTGGACACAACTCATATTCTACATTACGGACCTACTGCAACTTTAGGAATTAGATTCCAACCCCGATATCAAAAAGTCCACTTCCGGTCAAACTTCTCAAAACCTTAAATTTTCTATCCTTAGCCAAATGACTTCGAAATGACCTACAGACCTCCGAATTAACTTCTAATCAAGCTCCCAACTCCAGAATTACCATACGAAGCTATTCCCAGACTCAGAATCCCAAACGGACATCGATAACACTGAAATGCACTTCAAGCCAAACTTAAGAAATTTCTTTCAAAATGCTAACTTCCACAATAGGCGCCAAAACGCTCCCATGTTATCCAAAACCCAATCCGGGCATATGCCCAAGTCCAAAATCATCATGAAAATCTGTTGGAACCTTCATATCCCGATTCCGAGGTTATTTACTTGAAATTCCAATCCTAGATCATTCTTTTAACTTTAAGCTTCCGAAATGAAAATTCTCTTCCCAATTCAACTCCGAACTTCCCGAAACTTAATTTCGACCGTGCGCATAAGTCATAATACCTGAAATGAAGCTGTTCATGGCCTTCGACTGCTGAATGGAGCACTAGGACTCAAAACAATTGGTCGGGTCGTTACAGGATATTTACGAGGTAATGAGTTTTTGCAGGTGTTTTGCAGTAATGCACTTGGGTTTTAATGACCTGCGTAGCTTGGTTGAGTTAGAAGAATAATACTGATGGTTTAGTTTTGTGCGAATGGAATTCGGAGGGTTTTTAATGGTTCCTACCATGGTTAGAGATATATATTTTCTACTGGCATGAGGAGCATAGGATGCATAGTGATTTTCTCTTAAATGGGATCAAATGGAAAATTTCTTAGCTGGTTGAGTACGTAGTTACTTGTAGATCGGAGTGGATTATGAAGTTCTCATATTTATCATAGGTTGGTATGGTATATGCGGTATGTTGTGTGGGGTTTAGATTTACATGTGTAAGGTTACGGTTCAATTTTGAAAGGAAGGTCATAAATTCTTAGGCAACATGGACAGCTTCAGATGACTAGATAAATGAGATCACTAATTGGTATGGCTTGATGAGGGTATACATTTAAGAAAGGGCGATGTGTTTGAGTTATGGATACTTCATTGGTATTGCGGCACTATCTTGTCTGATCGACTGTTGATATTCAAGGTTTGCTCAGTGGCACAAAAGAATTTTAGAAGTACCCCTCGTGGGATGATCGAGTATTAGGGATATGTTGATTCGATTGTTATTGAGCTTATTAGTGATATGGGGAGATCTATGAGTTACCCTTCCGTGTTGCGAGGAGTTAGGATTTGTTGGTTATAGGCACATGTGGTGCGATTTTATTGGGGTCTCTTAGTGTAATTCGAGCGGGAAGATATTGGGTATTGCTCGGTGGATGGCGTATCGGTTGTGTCCTTTTGAGTTTGTGTGATGTTATGTCAATTGTTTCTCCATGGTTATGATGATTTGCTTTTGGTTCTAGACATCAAATTGTGCGTGGCTGTCGATTTGAGCATAGTGACTTGAGGTGTTTCATGTGGACCCGTGTTTGGATGAGGTCGCGCATTGGAGCGAAGTTATGTGGAGGTATGATCCTTCGTGTTAGATTCATGTGTTCTGGTTCTACAAGGTGTGATAGGTTCTCAGCATTGTGTTGAGGTGGTACTAGTGAGCTTGCGGTACATCTCTCTCATTTGAGTCACTTTTCATGATTTGAGTACGTTCAAACTGTTGCTTATTAGTGTGCAGATTGCACGAGTTGTGGCTTTTGATGGTATTGATATGCCATGTCACCAGAGTAGTTGTGTTGGATTAGATGAGGTCATTTGGATCTAGAATGAATACAAACAGATCCCATTTCAGCATGTTGGAAGGATAATATCGATGTTCGGCTTAGAAATTTGTTATGGTCCTTGCTAAAAGAGAGTGGCTTCACGAATGGTTGATCTGAGGAGTGGTTATGACTTCCTATGTGTTTCATTTATCATTGGTAATATACAGAAGTGTTGCAATTAGGCTTTATTTGATAAAAGTCTTATTGTCAAAATTCGAATGTTTTGAGCAACTTCTGTGATTAGAAGTTATCGCTACAAGTGTTTGAGTTATATGGTATGTCATGTAATTGCACCTGAGGTTGCAGGAATGGGTTATTACAGCTTGTGCGGGCTTATTCAGAGTATAAATGTGAGATTTTAATCTTGTAGATGATTTCAGAAGTGGAAATGTAGTTCTAAGGTTTATGGGCTAGTTTGGATTGTGAATTTTAGTTACATTGTGTTATCGGACCTATATGAGATAGGGTAACTTGGGATCACCCCAGGTATGTGCATGGAAAGGTTACACAGCGATTTGATTGTCTTCGGAACAACTTTGTGCACGTTCGAGGACGAACATATGCTTAAGTGGGGGAGGATGTAACGACCCGATCAATCGTTTTGAGCTTTTGTACTTCGCTCACTAGTTCTCGGGCATGACTATCCCCATGTGATATGTTATGACTTTTGTAAATTGTCAGTTTTGGTTTTCAGGGTAATCAAAATGGATTTGGAAGAACAGTTCTAAGTTTCAAGCTTTAAGTTTGAAAGGTTTGACCAAGTTTTGACTTTTTAGTATTCGATCTAGAATTTGGATTTCTATGATTTGGTTAGCTCTGTTAGGTGATTTTGGACTTAGGAGCACATCCGGAATGTATTTCGGAAGTCTGTGGGAGATTTACGCTCAAATTGACGAAATTGGAAATTTGGCATTTTTCGATCGGCAATGGAAATTTTGATATAGTGGTCGGAATGGAATTCCATAAATTGAAGTAGGTCCATTGTATTATTTGTGACATGTGTACAAGATTTCAGGTTATTTGGACGAGGTTTGGTAAACTTTTTGATCGAATTTGAAATTTGGAAGTTTTGAAATTCTTAGGCTTGAATCCGAGGGTGATTCG
This sequence comes from Nicotiana glauca, assembly GCA_026770625.1. Taxonomy (NCBI): domain Eukaryota; kingdom Viridiplantae; phylum Streptophyta; class Magnoliopsida; order Solanales; family Solanaceae; genus Nicotiana; species Nicotiana glauca. The sequence goes on along the minus strand of MU702989.1, from coordinate 44,929 downwards.
AAATTTTGATATTGTTTGGAGAGTTTCGAAGTATAGAACAAGTTCGAATGACATTATGGGGTGTGTTGGCATGTTTAGTCGGGGTCCCATGAGGATCAGATAAGTTTTGGAAGAGTTTTTGGAAGATTTTGGTATTTTGAGCATAAGCATGTAATGATCCAACGGTCCATCTTTAGTTCTAGAGATCAAAATTTGATTTCGAGACTTCCAGGATTTTGATAATGATTTATGGGAGTGATCTGGAAAGTCTGGTCTAATTTCATCAAGTCACAATTGGATTTTTGACTTGAATCATGAGTTAATTGTTTAACGAGCGAAATGGGTATCGCACTGAGCAAATGAGCTCCGAATTGAGTTTCGATTGAAGGACTATGTTCGTATATTATTTGTGACTCATAGGAACAAGAATCATCGAATTCCGAGTTCGTATGATGGAGTAAGAGCCTTTTTAGTAAAATTAAAGACTGCTAGTACATTAGATCTGGTGTGCACCTATAGCGACCAGATTGGACCATTTTTAACGACCGAAAATGGGATTTAGCGACCAGAAACGGGTTTATTAATGCTGTTCTGGTTCTTTTGGCTCATTTTGACTTTTTTTTTGGTGAAAGAACACGGCTTGGGGGGATTTTTGAGCAAGAAATCATGGGAAATCTTGAGGTAAGTCAGTTGTAATCATTTCTACTTCATAATAATGAATTATCGTCGAATAATCCGACTAGATTACATGTTTTTGAGGTGTAAATTGGGGATTTGGACCTAGGGATTTGAAAATAAGATTTGAAGATTTGGAGACCGAATTGTTATCGGAATTTAGTAATTTTAGTATGGTTGAACTCGTGGTTGAATGGGTTGCCGGATTTTGTGAGTTTCCTCAGATTCCGAGATGTGGGCCCGTGGTTGGGTTTTGCCAATTTCAGGATTTTTGATGTAAATTGATTATTTTTGAGTGGGCTTTGTTCTCTTAGCATATTTTGATGGTATAAATCTGTATTTGGTTAGATTTGGATCATTTGGAGACCGATTCGAGAGGCTAAGGCATCGCGGGCTAGAGTTTGGACCGGATTAAGGTAAGTAATGATTGTAAATATTGTCCTGAGGGTATGAAACCCCGGATTTCACAATGTTGTGCTACTTTGAGGTGACGCACACGTTAGATGACGAGCGTGGGGTCGTGCACCGCTGGGGATTGTGACTTGGTCCATCCCGTACGACTATTAAGTCGCATATTTTACTTGAAAACTATTTGATATTATTATATTTTGGAAACTATTATTGTGTTTGGGGCTAAATGCCATGTCTGGGCCTTGTGCCGATTGTTTGGACCCTTAGGGGATTTTACTATTGTTTTATCTCACTATTTTTGTTAATATTTACACTTAGTCGTGCTATTTTCTTACTGTTTTCATAACTCGATTTTATTCACTCCTTTTGATTTCATAAGTGATTTTCAGCCGAGTATTTATTTTACTATCAACCCGTGGGGCTTGAGCGACATCTGACTGAGTGAGGCCGAGGGCCTGTGTTGTGAGGATACCATGGGATCGGACTGCGTGTCGTAGCATGTGGTACTGATTTGTGATACATGAGAGGCCGAGGGCCTGATTTATTATACCACGAGGTGGCTTGTGATTGATATGAGGCCGAGAGCATGTTTGATTATGCCACGAGATGGCTTGATATTGCACTCGGGCCGTAAGGGGCCCCTCCAGGAGTATGTACACCCCTAGTGAGAGCGGGTACCCAGTGTGATGATTCTGTTTATTATGTGAGGCCGAGGGATGGATTGATTATGCCACGAGATGACTTGTTATTGTGCTTATGCCGTAAGGGGCCCTGTACACCCCCAATGAGCGCGGGTACCCAGTGTGTATGATGTGTTGTAGCCCGAGGGGCTATTCTTGATCCATGTTTTGCCCGAGGGACGGTTCTTGATTCATGTTATGCCCGAGGTGATGATTGCGAGTGATTGTGAGGTAGCCCGAGGAGCTATTTTTATTGATATTATGCCCGAGGGACGGTTTATGGTACATGTTTTGCCCGAGGATCTGTTTACATTTCTATCATTTCTACACACTATTTTATCACTCGTTTGAAACTATTGAAAGTTGTTATAAAAGGTTTTACTGAAGCTGAGCTTGATGTTTGAAGTAAGTGTTTTCTGTACTATTTTGGAAATGTACTGCATTTGTTGTAGCATTATGACGTGGCTTACATGTTTTCTTACTACTCAGCTTTCATTTACTTTTATTACTTACTGAGTTGGCGTACTCACATTACTCCATGCACCTTGTGTGCAGATTCAGGTAGTTCTTAACCTAATAGCGGGTGTTGATTGCTCAGCGACAGAGTCATTGGAGTTAGCAAGGTAGCTGCCCTACGTTCGCAGCACTGTTTTTCTCCCTCTTGTCTTCCTTAGACTGTATTTAGTGCATTTTTAGACTCTTTGTTGTATTCAGACCTAAGTAGATGCTCGTGACTTGTGACATCCCGATGTTGGCCTTGTGTATTTATTCTGCATTATTCATTTAGGCTTACATTATGAGATATCTGATTAATTAAAGGCTTAAAAATAATTGTTATTGATTAAATGGTTAAATTCAGAAGTTATGTCGGCTGTTTTAGATTCATGATAGGCGCCATCACGACCTGGTCGGTTTTAGGGTCATGACAATTGAATTCATTTGGACCTAGATGTAAGTCATTTCATGCCAACCCATTCTCCATGGACATATAAGCTAGCCATCTCTTATAAAGTAGATATGAAAATAACTCATAAATCACTCGTATGCTCTAGGTGCTTATTAATTAATCAACTATCGTGGTTGTGTACACGTTCGCGTGACATAATCATGATCTAAAAAAACAAAACCGGAGTATGTATTCACGCAACTTCGACTAAGTTTTCTTAATAATAACAAAGCGTTATTAATTGTGGACACGTTCGCGTGACACGGTTTTTGACGTGCCAAACAAATGGGTACACGTGCGCGTGACCTGTTTTAAGATAATTTCTTCATTAAAAGAGGCAAATGCAAATAGGTTCTAAAATGAGTAATTGGACAATTTGATTAAGTCAAGTATGATCAAAGAGACCGTGCTAGAATCACGGAACCCGGGAATGCCTAACACTTTCTCCCGGGTTAACAGAATTTTTTACCCGGATTTCTGTATTTGCAGACCGTAAATAGAGTCAAACTTCCTCGATTCACGATTTTAAACCAGTAACTTGGGATACCATAAATTATCCCAAGTGGTGACTCTGAATTTTATATAAATAATCCCATTTCGATTGTCACTTAAATTAGAAAAACTCCCTTATACCCCCTTTCGAGGGTGTAAAAAGGAGTTGTGATATTTGTGCAATATTAATGTGACGACCCAAAGGGTCATCACCTATTTTCCCATTCGTTCCATGCTTCCGATACCTTGAAAAACTCACTTTTAATTGCCTCTATTTGCGTGCGCAGACCGGGCGTGTAGCTGGAAGGCTTAAATATGAATTCTGTGTGAAAAATGATGAATTTTGATATTAATGTGGTTAAAGTAGACTTCGGTCAACATTTTTGGTAAATAGACCCGGACCCGTGATTTGACGGTCCTGGAGGGTCCGTAGAAAAATATGGGACTTGGGCGTATGCCCAGAATGGAATTCCGAGGTCCCAGGCCCGAGGAATAAATTTTTCCATGAAATTGTTTTCTGAAAATGTTTAAGGAAAATGAAAATGAAATTTGATCAAAAAGTGATGGTATCGGGCTCGTATTTTGGTTTCGACGCCCAGTACAAGTCTTAAATATGTGTTAAGCACTTTCTATAAAGTTTGGTCAAAATCGGACGTCGTTTGACGTGTTTCGGACTATAAGTTCCAAATTTGAAAGTTCATGAAAGTTGAAAGGAAATCATGTGTTTTGAGGCTTGATTCTATGTAAACGATGTTATTTTGGCGATTTGATTGCACGAGTAAGTCCGTAGGATGTTTTTGAGGTTGTTTACATGTTTGGTTTGGAGCCCCGAGAGCTCGGGTGAGTTTTGGATAGGCATCGGATTGCATTTCTCATTGTTGAAAACCTGGTGTTCTTCAGTTCTGCAGGCTTCGCAATTGCGAAGCCAGCACTCGCAAACGCGACCTCGCAATTGCGAGCATTCTTATCGCAAATGCGAGATATTCCCTAGGCGGCTTCCTTCGCAAATGCAAAAAAATCGATCGCAAATGCGATGACTGCCTTTAGCCTCAACCTTCGCAAATGCGAACATTTGTCCGCAAATGCGATATTGAACCTTCGCAAATGCGACCTGTTTTTCGCAAATGCGAACTTTCCAGTATCCTTCAGAGTTCGCAAATGCGAACTCAACTTCCCAATTCCCATATTTGGTCGGGGTTCGCAATTGCGAACCCCAGTTCGCATTTCTCATATCTGCAACCTGCAATTTTCATACTTAGACAATTTTAAGCCTCATTTTTCATATCTCTCAAACCCAAACACCCATTGGCGATTTTTCAAGAACCTTTCCTTCTCCAATCCATTTGTAAGTTGATTTTCACTTAATTTCTTCAATCTTTAACATCATTTATCATGTTTTCATCTTAAAATCAAGGTTTTTCATGGGTGAAAATGGGGATTTTGGGTAGAACCTAGGTTTTCTTAAAATTGGGGATTTGGACCTCAATTTGAGGTCCGATTTCAAAACAAATCATATATATGAACTCGTGGGGGAATGGTTAACCGGGTTTTGGTTTGAACCTCGGGTTTTGACCACGTGGGCCTGGGGGCATTTTTGGAATTTTTGAGTAAAACTTTGGGAAATTCATTTTCATGCACTCAAATTGATTCAATTAGCACTTGTTAATACATTCAAGTAATTTGTGACTAGATTCGAGCGGTAAAGCTATACTAGAGGCTTGTGACAACCCAAAGGGTCATCACCTTTTTCCTCACTCGTTCTGTGCTTCCGAGGCCTTGAAAACCTCATTTTTACTTGCCTCAATTTGCGTGCGTAGTTCGGGCGCGTAGCCGGAAAGACTTTATGTTGAAATATGTGAATTCTATGAAAAATTTAAAGAATTTTGATATTAATATGATTATAATTGACTTTGGTCAACATTTTTGGTAAACGAACTCGGACCCGAGATTGGACGGTCCCGGAAGGTCCGTAGAAAAAATATGAGACTCGGACATGTGCCCGGAGTCGAATTCGGAGGTCTAGAGACCGAGATATGAATTTTTCCGTGAAATTATTTTTATTAAATTATTAAGGATAATGGAAATGAAAATTTATTAAAAGACTGTGGTATCGGGCTCGTATTTTGGTTCCGACGCTCGATACAAGTCTTATATATTGGTTAAGCGCTTTCTGTGAAGTTGGTCGAAATCAGACGCCGTTTGATGTTTTTCGGACTATAAGTTCCAAGTTTGAAATTTTATGAAGTTTAAAAGACAAATCATGAGTTTTGAGGCTTGATTCTATGTAAATGATGTTATTTTGGCGATTTGATCGTTCGAGCAAGTTCGTATGATATTGTTGAGTCAGTGTGCATGTTTGGTTTGGAGCCTTGAGGGCTCGGTGAGTTTTGAGTAGGTCCTGGGAGGGTCTTGGACCTAGCAGATATTGCAGGTTCAGTTGCAGACCTCCAGCGCGGCCGCGACATATTTCCGTGCTGTCCTCGCTGCAAGCCGCGCGGCCGCAGTGCATTTCTGTGCGGTCCGCATGGCTAGGTTTAGAGGGGAGATTCAGAGAAGGCCCCAGGTGCAAGTCCACCAGTGCGGCTGTGCACCTAGTTCGTGCGGTCCGCGCTGGGAGATTCAGAGAAGGCCCCAGGTGCAAGTCCACCAGCGCGGCCGCGCACCAAAATCGTGCGGTTCGCGCTGGGTAGGATCAGAGAGTCATTTCCCCTCCTTTCCTTGGCGCGGCCGCGGGACGTTCTTGTGCGGTCCTCGCTGGTTCTTCAGTGAAGTATATAAATCCGAGATTTTTAGTTATTTTACACTTTTTCAAAACCTAAAAACATAAGAGGCAATTTTCCAAATAGTTCTTCTTCTTCAAAACGATTGGTAATTGATTTCTAACTGATTTTCTTTACTCCTCATCATCTTTACATATAATTTCAACTTCCAAACAAAGATTTTTATGGGGAAATTTGGGAACTTAGGGTAGAACCTAGGGTTTCTAAAATTGGGGATTTTGGACCTCAATTTGGGGTCCGATTCCAAAATAACTTATATACTTGAGTTCGGGGGGGAATGGGTAATCGAGTTTTGGTCCGAACCTCGGGTTTTGACCACATGGGCCTGGGGGCATTTTTGAAATTTTTGGGAAACACTTGGAAAAATCATTCTTATGCATTCAAATCGATTTATATAGTGTTTATTAAAGTAATTGAATAATTTGTGATTAGATTCGAGCGAATTGGAGGTGGAACCGCGAGGTAAAGCAATAGTTGAGGATTAAGTGGATTTCAAAGCTTTAAGGTAAGTGTTTGGTTTAACCCTAGCTTGAGGGAATAGGAGTTGAGTCTTGTTGCTAATTGCTATGTGATCGAGTACGATGTATAGGCATGGTGACGAGTATCTACATATTGGTATCTAGCATGACCGTGAGTCCTTATAATGTGATTTCCATGACTCGGTTGTGAACTCCGTGTTTATTGGAGGAATTCTATATGTTGTGAATAACATGTGAACGGTAAAATAATTATTGATTCCTGGGAGAATTGGCTCAAATTATGATACGAATATTGAAAGTATATGAAATGACTGGATGATTTGGAGTGTTGGCTCAAAATGGTAGAGTGAATTATAAGATAAGAAAAGGAAGAAAAGGAAAGAGTTGTTGATTATTCCCTTGCCGGGACGTTTGGTTGAACTTGTTGGATTCTATTCCCTTGCCGAGATTTTTGTCAAATGTTTGCTTATTGTTATGTCCCTTAATTGTAACTGTTGTTTGAGGAGTCAGACTGTTAAGGATATTGAGGAGCAGGTTGCGCGCCGAAACAATAATATTAAGGATCGGGTTGCGCGCCGCAACAATGATATATGAGGGTCGGGTTGCACGGCGCAACAGTGATACCTGATAAATGGTATGGGTCGGGTTGCACGCCGCAACAGTGATATTTATGGAGTGGGTTGCATGCCGCAACAGTTATTGATGTCATGTGTTTGTATTGAGTATTGATTCCTTGTTCATTATGAGCCTAAGCTGTTCTAGTTTGTTACTTGGGATTACTGTTGATATTGTATCTCCCCTTAGCATGTTTCCCCTCCCATGTTGTTAATTGCCTTGTATTCGTTGTTCTGTTGTATATTTATAACTGCACAGGTTTATGTCGTGTCCAGTCTAGCCTCGTCACTACTTTGTCGGGGTTAGGCTAGACACTTGCCAGCACATGGGATTAGTTGTGCTGATGTTACACTTCTGTACATTTTTGCACAGGTCCAGGTTTTGAGGAGCAGCAGCAGCATTAGTGTGGGAGCAGGTTTTCATTTTCACGAGACTGAGTTAGCCTTGCATGCGTCCGGGGGCCTGGCTTCTCTTCTCTATGTTTTTCTTATTAGACTGTTACCTCATTGTTTTTGAGACAGACAGCTTATATATTTCTTTCAGACCATTGTTTTTAGCACATCTTTAGTAGTTCGTGAGTAATGTGATACCAAATCCCGGGTATAGGTTTTAATGATTGTTCCGCATTTGGATTCGTATTTATCAGACAGACTTCAGCTATTGTTCTCATTAGAATTAATGTTTTATATTGATGCTTTAGACTGTTAAGAAAATTCTTTAATGATGAAAAGGTAAATAAGTTGGCTTGCCTAGCTACTACAAGTAGACGCCATCACGATCCCGATGGTGGGAAATCCGGGTTGTGACAAGTTGGTATCAGAGCCCTAGGTTACATAGGTCTCACAACTCACGGACAAACTTAGTAGAGTCTGAGGGGTAGGTACGGAGACATCTGTACTTGTTCCCCAGAGTCTATTGAGTTAGGAAAAATCTCTCAATTGTTCTTTCTTGTAATGCAATTTGGTTTCTCAAATGCTGATTGAATTTCTACTCTATTCTTTCGCAGATGGCGAGCGATTCCTCATCGACCGATCAGCAGTCCGATCCCCAGGCAGTTCCCGCTAGGGGCAGAGGACGTGGCCACACTAGGGGTCGAGGTAGGGGTAGGGACCAGCCACCAGCAGTAACACCAGTGGAAGACCCTCAGGTTGGCCTTGACGAGGAGGTTCCGGCCCCAGCCCAGACAGTTCCGGTAGGCCCAACTCAGGTCCCAGAGGGGTTTATTGCTATCCCAGTTCTTCAGGATGCCTTGGTCCGTTTGGTTGGCCTCATGGAGAGTGTCACCCGAGCAGGATTACTTCCTGCAGCACCAGCCACTTCCCAGGCTGGAGGAGGAGCCCAGACTCCTGTTGAACGTACTCCGGAGCAGGTAGCTCCCCAGACTCGGGTTCCACTAGTTCAGGCAGCTGCGGCAGTTTAGCCGGGGGTAGTTGCACAGACCGGTGATGGAGCGGCTATGTCCGCAGACTCTTTATGGAGGTTGGACAGGTTCACCAAGCTCTTCACTGCTTCATTCAGAGGAGCTTCTTTTGAGGACCCCCAGGATTACCTATATAGCTGCCATGAGGTCCTTTGGAACATGGGCATTGTGGAGTCCAATGGAGTTTATTTTGCAACTTTTCATTGATCTGGATCTGCCAAGACTTGGTAGAGGGATTACTGTTCAGCCAGACCAACAGGGTCACCGCCTTTGACTTGGGATCAGTTTTCGGAGTTATTTCTAGAGAAGTTTCTTCCTGTTACTCAGAGGGATGCTTACCGGAGGCAGTTTGAGCACCTCTAGTAGGGGTCTATGACGGTCACCCAGTATGAGACCCGATTTATCGATCTAGCTCGCCATGCCCTCATCATACTCCCCACTGATAGGGAGAGGATGAGGAGATTTATTGATTGTTTGATCCGGCCTATTCGTCTTCATATGGCCAGAGAGGTGGGTAGTGACATTACTTTTCAGGAGGCAGCCAATGTGGCACGGAGGATCGAGATGGTTCTACCACAGGGGGTGGTTATAGGGCAGACACGAGGCCCCGTCACTCAGGTTGATTCGGTGGTGCCTCATCCGGAGGTAGGGATTCTTATGATAGGGGCCAGTCTTCCAGGCCTTTCCAGTCAGCCCTCCAGGCTTCACAGGGTGTCTCACGTGATCGTGGTTTTCGTGGGTAGTATTCTGATCAGCAGCCCATCAGTGCACAACCTCTTCAGAGTGTTCGTGGAGGTCATTCGGGCCGTCAGGGCCGATCTCATTGTACAGGGGGATGTTATGAGTGTGGTGAGTATGGTCACATTAGGAGAGCTTGCCCAAGATTGAGGGGTACACAGTCACAGCAGCAGGTTCCTCGCCCCATGATTCAGGCACCAGTTAACCCATAGCCTGCCGAGCCAGCCAGGGGCGGGGGTAGGGATCATAGAGGTGGAGGTCAGGACCGTAGAGGTGGAGACTGTACCACCACAGGTAGGGGTCAGCCGGTGGCCGATCGTCCTAGAGACATGGTTCAGGGAGGTGGGGCTGAGCCCCGATTTTATGCTTTGCCAGCCAGGCCAGAGGCGGAGGCATTAGATGCTGTTATTACAGGTACTATTCTGGTTTGTGGTAGAGATGCGTCAGTGTTATTTGACCCTAGGTCTATATATTCATATGTGTCTTCCTATTTGCACCCGGTCTCGCTATGTCTAGTTATGCTTTGGACATTCCTGTTTATGTGTCTACACCGGTGGGTGACTCTATAGTAGTCAACCGGGTGCATCATTCCTGTGTGGTTGTGTTTGAGGGTCTTGAGACCGGTGTTGATTTACTGCTTTTAGATGTGGTGGATTTCGACATTATTTTGGGGATGGATTGGTTGTCCCCATATCATGCTATCTTCAATTGCCACGCCAAGACGGTGACCTTGGCCTTGCCAGAATTTCCCCGACTAGAGTGGAGAGGGACCTCAGATCATACCACTCGCAGTGTTATTTCCTATCTTAAGGCTCGACGCATGGTTTAGAAGGGGTGTTTAGCTTATCTGGCATATGTTCGTGACTCCAGCGTAGAGGTTCCATCTATTGACTCAGTTCCTATTGTTCGAGAGTTTTCCGAGGTTTTCCCTTCAGACCTGTCGGGTATGCCACCCGACAGGGACATTGATTTCTGTATTGATCTAGTTTCGGGCACGCAGCCCATTTCTATTCTGCCGTATCGCATGGCCCCGCCAGAGTTAAAAGAGTTAAAGGACCAGTTGCAGGATTTACTAGAGAAGGGTTTTATCAAGCCTAGTGTTTCTCCTTGGGGTGCGCCGGTGTTATTTGTAAAGAAGAAGGATGGTTCGATGCGGATGTGTATTGATTACCGGTAGTTGAACAAGGTGACGATAAAGAACAAATATCTACTGCCGAGGATTGATGATTTATTTGACCAGCTTCAGGGAGCAAGGGTGTTCTCAACGATAGACTTGAGATCTGGCTAGCATCAGCTGAGGATTAGGGCGTCTGATGTCCCTAAGACAACATTCCGCACTCGGTATGGGCACTACAAGTTTTTAGTCATGTCATTTGGGTTGACCAATGCCCTCGCAGCATTTATGGAGTTGATGAACCGAATGTTCAGGCCTTATCTAGACTTGTTCGTGATAGTCTTTATAGACGATATTCTGGTGTACTCCCGTAGCAGGGAAGAGCATGAGCAGCACCTCAGAGTGGTTCTCCAGACTCTGAAGGATAGACAGTTATATGCTAAGTTTTCGAAGTGCGAGTTCTGGTTGAGTTCAGTTGCATTTCTGGGTCATATTGTATCAGCAGAGGGAATTTAGGTGGACCCAAAGAATATTAAGGCAGTTCAGAATTGGCCTCGACCAGCTTCAGTGAACGAGATTCGGAGTTTCTTGCGCTTAGCAGGTTATTACCGTCGGTTCGTGGAGGGATTTTCATCCATTACAGCCCCGATGACTAGATTGACCCAGAAGGGTGCCCAGTTTAGATGGTCAGATGAGTGTGAGGCGAGCTTTCTGAAACTCAAGACAGCTCTGACTACGGCACCGATGTTGGTTTTGCCCACGGGTTCAGGGCCTTACACAGTCTATTGTGATGCGTCCCGTATTGGGATGGGAGCAGTATTGATGCAGGATGGTAAATTCATTGCCTATGCTTCTAGACAGTTGAAGATCCACGAGAAGAATTATCCGATTCATGATCTAGAGTTGGCAATTGTTGTTCATGCTTTGAAGATTTGGAGGCATTATCTGTATGGTGTGACATGTGAGGTGTACATGGATCACAAGAGCCTTCAGTACTTGTTCAAGCAGAAGGAGTTGAATGTGAGGCAGAGAAGGTGGTTAGAGTTGTTGAAAGATTATGATGTTACTATCTTATATCACCCGGGTAAGGCCAATGTGGTGGCCGATGCATTGAGTAGGAAGTCTGCCAGTATGGGTAGTCTTGCTTATATCCCGGTCAGCCAGAGATCGCTTACTTTAGATATTCAGGCCTTGGCCAATCGATTTGTGAGATTAGATATTTCTGAGCCCAACAGAGTATTGGCTTGCACGGTCACTCGTTCTTCTCTATTGGAGCATATCTGTGATCGGCAGTTTGATGATCCCTATTTGTGTGTCCTGAGAGACACGGTGTAGCGTGGAGGTGCCACGAAGGTGATCTTAGGAGATGATGGTGTTTTGAGATTGTAGGGACACGTTTGTGTGCCCAATTTTGATGGGATTCGAGAGTTAATCTTAGCGAAGGCCCATAGTTCTCGGTATTCTATTCACCCAGGTGCCGTGAAGATGTATCAGGACTTACGACAACATTATTGGTGGCGAAGAATGAAGAAGGATATTGTTGCGTATGTGGCTCGGTGTTTGAACTGTCAACAGGTCAAGTATGAGCACCAGAGACCCGGTGGCTTGTTTCAGAGGATTGAGCTTCCCGAGTGGAAGTGGGAGAGGATTTCCATGGATTTTATTACTGGACTTCCGTTGACCCGAAAGAAGTTTGATACTATTTGGGTCATTGTGGATAGGCTGACCAAGTCAGCACACTTCATTCCAGTAGCAGTCTCCTATTCTTCCGAGAGGCTAGTGGAGATTTATATCCGGGAGATTGTTTGCCTTTATGGAATACCGGTATCCATCATTTTAGATCGGGTATGCAATTTACCTCGCGCTTCTGGAGAGCAGTTCAGCAAGAGTTAGGTACCCAGGTTCAGTTGAGCACAGCGTTCCATCCTCAGACGGACGGTCAGTCCGAGCGAACTATTCAGATTTTGGAGGATATGTTCCGAGCTTGCGTCATCGACTGTGGAGGCTCGTGGGACCAGTTTTTTCCTTTAGCAGAGTTTGCCTACAACAACAGCTATCAGTCCAGCATTCAGATGGCTCCATATGAGGCTCTGTATGGTAGGCGATGTCGGTCTCCAGTCGGATGGTTTGAGCCGGGAGAGACTCGGTTATTGGGTACAGACTTAGTTCAAGAGGCCTTAGATAAGGTCAAGATCATTCAGGAGAGGCTGCATTCAGCTCAGTCTAGGCAGAAGAGTTATGCAGACCGTAAGGTCCGAGATGTAGATTTTATGTTTGGTGAGCGGGTATTGCTCCGGGTGTCACCTATGAAGGGCGTGATGAGGTTCGAAAAGAAGGAAAAGCTCAGCCCTAGGTACATTGGCCCATTTGAGATTCTTGATCGAATGGGAGAAGTGGCTTATAAACTTGCATTGCCACCTAGATTTTCAGTCGTGCATCCATTTTTTCATGTATCTATGCTTCGGAGGTATCACGGCGATCCTATCCATGTGTTAGATTTCAGTACTGTCCAGTTGAACAAGGATTTATCTTATGAGGAGGAGCCGGTAGCTATTCTAGACCGACAGATTCGTCAGTTGAGATCTAGGAGTTTTCCCTCTGTTCATGTTCAGTGGAGAGGTCAGCCCCTGAGGCCTCGACTTGGGAGTCCGAGTCTGATATGCGGAGCCGTTATCTATAACTATTTCCTGACTCAGGTACTTCTTTCTTTTGTCCGTTCAAGGACGAATGTTGTCTTAAAGGTAGATGATGTGATGACCCAAACTGTTTCCTCACTCGTTCCGTGCTTCCGAGGCCTTGAAAACCTCATTTTTACCTGCCTCGATTTGCGTGCACAGTCCGGGCGCGTAGCTAGAAAGCCTTTATGTTGAAATATGTGAATTCTATGAAAAATTTGAAGAATTTTAATATTAATATGATTATTGTTGACTTTGCTCAACATTTTTGGTAAACGGACCCGGACTCGAGATTGGACGGTCCCGGAAGGTCCATAGAAAAAATATGGGACTCGGGCATGTGCCCGGAGTCGAATTCGGAGGTCTAGAGCCCGAGATATAAATTTTTCCGTGAAATTGTTTTTTTGAAATTATTAAGGAAAATGGAAATAAAAATTTATTAAAGACTGTGGTATCGGACTCGTATTTTGGTTCCGACGCCCGGTATAAGTCTTATATATTGGTTAAGCGCTTTCTTTGAAGTTTGGTCGAAATCAGACGTCGTTTGACGTGTTTCGGACTATAAGTTCCAAGTTTGAAAGTTTATGAAGTTTAGAAGTAAAATCATGAGTTTTGAGGCTTGATTCTATGTAAATGATGTTATTTTGGCGATTTGATCGCTCGAGCAAGTTCGTATGATATTGTTGAGTCAGTGTGCATGTTTGGTTTGGAGCCCTGAGGGCTCGGTGAGTTTTGAGTAGGTCCCGGGAGGGTCTTGGACCTAGCAGATATTGCAGGTTTAGTTGTAGACCTCCAGCGCGGCCGCGGAACATTTCCGTGCGGTCCGCGCTGGAAGCCGCGCGGCCGCAGTGCATTTCTGCGTGGTCCGCGTGGCTAGGTTCAGAGGGGAGATTCAGAGAAGGCCCCATGTGCAAGTCCACCAGCGCGGCCGTGCACCTAGTTCGTGCGGTCTGCGCTGGGAGATTCAGAGAATGCCCTAGGTGCAAGTCCACCAGCGCGGCCGCGCACCAAAATCGTGCGGTCCGCGCTGGGTAGGTTCAGAGAGTCATTTACCCTCCTTTCCTAGGCGCCGCCGCGGGACGTTCTTGTGCGATCCGCGCCGGTTCTTCAGTGAAGTATATAAATCCGAGGTTTTCAGTTATTTTACACTTTTTCAAAACCCAAAAGGCAATTTTCCAAACGTTTCTTCTTCTTCAAAACGATTGGTAAGTGATTTCTAACTGATTTTCTTTACTCCTCATCATCTTTAAATATAATTTCAACTTCAAAACAAAGATTTTTATGGGGAAATTTAGGAACTTAGGGTAGAACCTAGGGTTTCTAAAATTGGGGATTTTGGACCTCAATTTGGGGTTCGATTCCAAAATAACTTATATACTTGAGTTCGTGAGGGAATGGGTAATCGGGTTTTGGTCCGAACCTCGGGTTTTGACCACGTGGGCCTGGGGGCATTTTTGAAATTTTTGGGAAAAACTTGGAAAAATCATTCTTATGCATTCAAATCGATTCATATAGTGTTTATTAAAGTAATTGAACAATTTGTGATTAGATTCGAGCGAATTGGTGGTAGAACCGCGAGGTAAAGCAATAGTTGAAGGTTAAGTGTATTTCAAAGCTTTGAGGTAAGTGTTTGGTTTAACCCTAGCTTGAGGTAATAGGAGTTGAGTCTTGTTGCTAATTGCTATGTGATCGAGTACGATGTATAGGCATGGTGACAACTATCTATACATTGGTGTCTAGCATGACCGTGAGTCCTTATACTGTGATTTCCATGACTCGGTTGTGAACTCCATGTTTATTGGAGGAATTCTATACGTTGTGAATAACATGTCAACGGTAAAATAATTATTGATTCCTGGGAGCATTGGCTCGAATTGTGATACGAATATTGAAAGTATATGAAATGACTGGATGATTTGGAGCGTTGGCTCAAAATGGTAGAGTGAATTATAAGATAAGAAAAGGAAGAAAAGGAAAGTGTTATTGATTATTCCCTTGTCGGGACGTTTGGTTGAACTTGTTGGATTCTATTCCCTTGCCGAGACTTTTGTCAAATGTTTGCTTATTGTTATGTCCCTTAATTGTGATTGTTGTTTGAGGAGTCAGACTGTTAAGGATATTGAGGAGCGGGTTGCGCGCCGCAACAATAATATTAAGGATCGGGTTGCGCACAGCAATAATGATATATGAGGTTAGGTTGCACGTAGTAACAGTGATACCTAATAAATATTATGGGTTGGGTTGCACGCCGCAATAGTGATATTTGTGGAGTGGGTTGTACGCCGCAACAGTTATTGATGCCATGTGTTTGTATTGAGTATTGATTCCTTGTTCATTATGAGCCTAAGTTGTTCTAGTTTGTTACTTGGGATTACAGTTGATATTGTATATCCCCTTAGCATGTTTCCCCTCTCATGTTGTTAATTGTCTTGTATTCGTTGTTCTGTTGTATATTTATAACTGCACAAGTTTATGTGGTGTCCAGTCTAGCCTCGTCACTACTTCGCAGGGGTTAGGCTAGACACTTACCAGCACATGGGGTCGGTTGTGCTGATGCTATACTTCTGTGTATTTTTGCACAGGTCCAGGTTTTGAGGAGCAGCAGCAGCATTAGTACGGGAGCAGGTTTTCATTTTCACGAGGCTGGCTCTTCTCTATGCTTTTCTTATTAGACTGTTACCTCATTATTTTCGAGACAGACAGCTTATATATTTCTTTCAAACCATTATTTTTAGTACATCTTTAGTAGTTCGTGAGTAATGTGACACCAAATCTTGGGTAGAGGTTTTAATGACTGTTCCGCATTTGGATTTGCATTTATCAGACAGACTTTCGCTATTGTTCTCATTAGAATTAATGTTTTTTTATTGATGCTTTAGACTGTTAAGAAAATTGTTTAATGATGAAAAGGTAAATAAGTTGTCTTGCCTAGCTACTACGAGTAGGCGCCATCACGATCCCGATGGTGGGAAATCCGGGTCGTGACAATGCTTGAGTGGACTTTTGGAGTATTTGAGGTAAGTATTTGTTCTAACTTTGGCTTGAGGGAATAGGACTAGGATATTATTTGCTAACTGCTAAATGTGGAAGTACGGTGTATAGGCATGGTGACGGTTGTCTATGCACCGGAGTCTAGCATGACCGTGAGTCTTAATTATTTTTG
Organism: Nicotiana glauca; assembly: GCA_026770625.1. Lineage (NCBI taxonomy): Eukaryota > Viridiplantae > Streptophyta > Magnoliopsida > Solanales > Solanaceae > Nicotiana > Nicotiana glauca. The sequence goes on along the minus strand of MU702989.1, from coordinate 28,762 downwards.
ACTCGGATTTTGTTAAACATATTCCTTGTTTAATTGATAAGTTTCATATAATGTGAATGGTTGAGGAAGAATTGTGATTGGCATCTTATTGGAGTGTTGGCTCGAACTAGAAATTGATAATTGAGAAAGAAGTGATCAAAAGAGGAAGTGTTGTGATTATTCCCTTGCCGGGACGTGTAGTCTATTATTGTTGTTGCTCCCTTGCCGGGATTTAAGCATTATATGTATTATCCCTTGTCGGGATATTTGGGCTGTTAGTTGTACTCTTGACGGGTTAACTCATTATGTTGTTGAATTCCCCTAATTGGGCATCCTCTACAAAGATTATATGTATTATTCATTATGAAATGGGATCGTGTGGCACGCCGACCACTTATATGAGTCATAATATTGATGTAGTTTCGTCGTTATATCCGTTGATCTGTTTTCACTGTATCCCCCCGAGCATGCCCCTTCCCGATTTTATTTGATGTTTCCCGTTGTTANTATTGATTATCGCCCTTGCCGGGATACGTAGTTTATTATTGTTATTGTTCCCTTGCCGGGATATTCGGGCTGTTAGTTTTACCCTTGCCGAGTTTATTCGTTATGTTGTTAAATTTCCCTAATGGGACCTCTTTTGGAGAGATTATTGTGCTATTCATTATAATATGGGATCGTGTGGCACGCCGTCCACTTATAAATTATAATATGGGATCGTATGGCACGTCGTCCACTTATAAAATATGAATTGGGATCGTGTGGCACACCGTCCATTTGTGAGTTATGAAATGGGATCGTGTGGCGCGCAGACCACTATTACATATATATATTTTGGGATCGTGTGGCATGCCGTCCACCTATGAATTATGAAATGGGATCGTGTGGCGCGCCGTCCACTTATATATGAGTTAAGGTATTGAGGTAGTTTCGTTGTTATATCCGTTGATTTGTTTTCACTGTATCTCCCCCGAGCATGACCCTTCCCCGTTTTAATTGATATTCTCTGTCGTTATTTTCCGTTGCTCTATATATATATATATATATATATATATATATATATATATATATATATATATATATATATATATATATATATATATATATGCCTGCACAGGATATTTTTAGTAGGTCCTGTCTAGCCTCGTCACTACTTCGCTGGGGTTAGGCCAGGCATTTACCAACACATGGGGTCGGTTGTGCTGATGCTACACTCTGTGCATCTTTTTGCATAGATTCAGGAGCAGCTTTTGGACAGCAGCAGTAGGATTGCCCGGGAGCTGTCTTCAGTCCAGAGACTCAAGAGGTAGCCTAGCTGGCGTTCGCAGGCCGAAGTCCCTTCTATGTTTTAGTTTGTTTTCTTGTTTCGAGACAAACAATATGCAATATCATTTCAAATTTATTTTTAGTACTCTATAGCAGTCCATGAGTTAGTGACATCAGACTCTAGGTAAAAATGTGTTTCGACTTCTGCAAATTTTATTTTAGTTATATAAGCATAAAAGACTTCCGCTTTTATTTAAACGTTTATTATTGTATCACTGTTATGTTGTTATCGGAAAATATTTGAATGCTTGGCTTGCCTTGCTCCGACAGTAGGCGCCATCACAACTCCCGATGGTGGGAAATCCGGGTCGTGATAATTAAATTTTAATTTATATTTTATTTTTACCCAGTGCAGCAATGTTTCAGCACCTTTTCGAGAAGTTTTTACGTATGAACTAAATAACTTCAGCTTGATTACACTACATGACAAATACTTCACCATATGTTAAAACTCAGCTTGTTTAGCAAATCAACAACAACAACAACCCAGTATAATCCCACTTAGTGGGGTCGGGGGAAGGTAGTGTGTACGTAGACCTTACCCCTACCCTGAGGTAGAGAGGTTGTTTCCAAATAGACCCTCTGCATCCTTCCCTCAAAGAACTTCCCACTTTGTTCTTGGGGAGACTCGAACTTACAACCTCTTGGTTGGAAGTGGAGGTTGGTTACCATCAGAGTAATCCCTCTTGTCTAGCTTGTTTAGCAAATAAACCAAAAAATTCCGCATATTATGCAATGGAAAATTTCAGCATATTTGAATTTGTCGAATTAGAATGTTAGAATTCAATGTGAAACAGATTTAGAATGCAAATTCAACATATCAGTGAAGAGTTCATTTTTCATCCATCAAACAACTTCAATCAATCAATCAAACCAGAAAACATATATCATGAAATCAATCAGTTTCAAAAACTATTTTGAATTCTGAACATGAATTTGAATACTTACAATGTATTTTGTAATTTTGAATTTGGAATTTGAATATGGTTCAAATTTGGTTTGCGAGAGGCGATCTGAGGAGAGACGGAGTGATGGAGAAGAAGTATAAATTAATTTATGCGTGATGCATCTTTTATATGTTTTCAAATGGGTATAATGGTCATATTATTACGAATTTTTTGTTAGTTGGCTACAAAATTAATAGTTTTTAAAAATAATATACAGGTAAAAAGGTGACATAAATATACGGAATGGCTGCAAATAGCCCATTCAATCACCCCACACCCGCCGCCATGCATAAGGGTTTTTACCTTTTCATTTTGTTGATTTTATTTCTTTTTTAGATTTTGGTTGGAACTTGGAACTCTCAATTTGATCAATCAAAAAAATAAGAACTCCTTTGCTGCTCATACTAAAAAACGCAAATGACTCTTAATGTATTATTATTCATTGTAAAGTAATAGTTACGCCATTACTATTTTTATTGATAATAACACACTCTATTTTATTATTATTCCAATCTCACGGAACTGCAAGCAAGTGTTCTACTCTTTGTCTATCCAAATCGATCAATTTTAAAAAAGTAATAGGGATAATTACACAGTTATCCATTCGGGTTGTTCCACTTTACCTGATGCATTCTCATACTTTGTAGGAGTTCTATTACCCTTGTGTATTTGTTAGAAATATAATAAGCACGACATTTGAGCTAGGGGTGACAATGAATATTTAAAAACCGACTAAGCCAATCGAACTGTACTATACCGAGCCGATTTTTAGGTTTCTTTTAATAAAATCGTAGGTTTTTATATAAATACATAACCGTACCGATAATCAGGATATGTTTTTAATTTTATGAAAATAAATTAAAAAATACCGTACCGAACTATACCAAATAAATTTATGTGTGAAAAATATATTTATATATTAAGTTTAAAAGTAATAAAAAAATTCCATTTGTCTTGGAATTATGAATGAGGTTACAAGTCAACAAGTAACTAAACTCAAAATTCCAATTCCCAAACCTATTATGCTACTTCTATTGACACTAAATTATTTTCATCATATTCACTAGCAAGACCCAAAATATTATGGCGGTTATGAGTAGCAAACTATAATGTATTGAATATGCTTCCTTCCGTATAATTTAGATTTATCTTTTTGAATATTTAATCTTATATAAATTTTATTCTTGAATCCCAACTTGGTTAATATCTTTCCACTCTTGTGATTTATATTTTTTGTCTTTGATTCGTTTCCTTTACGCTGTTGTAGAATAGTTGATAGATCTATACTCTAGCCATCTTTCATATTTTCATAATTCATTACTATTTAAACAGTAAAAATATCTAGACATTTTTGCTAAGTCATATAGAAGTAAATATGTTATTGCATTCTACTTCTACTAGTAAATTTTATATGATATTTAAAAAAAATACCTAAAATTAACCGAACCGTACCGAAGAGGAACTGACATGATTGAGACGGTTTCGAAAAGTATAATTTTAGTTATACATTATTAAATAATCGAAAAATTAGTATAGTATAAATTTTATGAAATAATCAGCTGCACCGAACCATCGACACCCCTATTTTGAGCTGACGTGGCACTTACTTTGATTTGCACATGCTGAACCATGCGTGGGTGCTTTAAATTTTTTTTTTTCTCATTTCTTTTTCCTTTCTTGTTTTTCTTTTCTTTTATTCTCTTTTTTGTTTACTTTTTCCTTATTACTCCATCCGCCATTTTACGCCCCAGCTCGCTTTTGCCATTTTTCTTTCCTTCTATCTATTTTTTTTCTTTTCTATACTGTCTCTATTTAAAGTCGGTTCCTTCTTCTTTTTTTACATTTGTCGTCCTTGCCATATTAATCTCCGGAAGAGTTGATGATTCCGGCGAGAAGCAAAAATTATTTTTTTATTAATGTTTTCTCCGTTTTATTTTACATTTTTTTCTTCTTTCTTTTTTTTTCTCTTTCTTTTCTTTCTTTTCTTCTTTCTTTTTCCCCTTTTTTTCTTACAATTTTTCTCACCAAAAAGAATGGTGATTCCGATGATCTCATCTTTTTGCTAAGTCACCTCCACTGTTTAGAAGAAAATGGTGAAGAAAAAGAAAGAGAGATAAAGAGAAAGGAAATGTAAGAGAAAAAGAATACAATAAGAGAAACAAAAAGGTAAATTGAAAAAAAAAATAAATTTTACACGTGGAAAGCAAGAATTGGTGCGTGATTTGCACTTTTTCTTTTGAAATTGAGATTGTTTGGA
>MU702989.1:7846-20875 GCA_026770625.1 Nicotiana glauca | reverse complement strand
TAAAATATTAAATAAGAGAAAGAGTTGGAGGGAGTGCACCGAATTCGACAATAAATTGAGCACTTGATTACGCAATTCCGATGTTACCACGAACAAATGTCAAGCAAGTATTTCAATTTTGAACTTCAAACTCCAAATTCCGAATGACAAATTTCGATAAATTAAATTCAAGAAAAGAGATCCAAATAAAAGTAGAAGATGAAAGGATGAATTGAAGACTTCAAGTCTTGAAAATTGGATAATAAGAGAATGAGAGAAATTGAGATAGAGAAATGAGATTTGAGTGAGAAATGAAGAAGAGAAGGATGAAGAAGAGAAGGGGGATATTTATAGTTTTAGAAAAGGTTATTTTTGTAAAATCAAAATGGGTTAAAAATATAAATAAAAAAGGGCTATTTTTGCAATAAATCCGTTGGCCAACGGATCAGTCCAATTTCTGACCGTTGCCAACGGTCAATGGGATCCACACGTGCCAGATTTAAAAAAAAAAATTGTAGCCGTTATACCGGGCCGGTTCCGAGCCGATTAAACCGGTATGGATACTGTTCATCCGGACCGGGCTTAACGGGTCTGGTTAACCGGTATTTAAAAACAAACGGAACAAAACCCTTCCCCCAACCAACCCAGCCCACCCAGCCCCCTATGAACCGGGCCGGTCCGGTTCCGGTTTAAACCGGTCTGAGCCGGTCCGGTTCCGGTCCTACCCGGCCCGTTTGACAGCCTTAGAAAAACCTCATTAGGGTAATTATCTATTATTCCAAAATAATATAAAAAATATAAAAATGAAGTAGGTATATATATAATCTCAAAAACATAACATAAGTAGAAACAATGGATTCATATACTTGTTTATATTTCTGAATGTGGTGTTAAAAAAAATTAATATTATAATCTTTAGGTGAAAACAATTTCGAAATCCCAAACTTGTTTCCCACTAGTGAACGGCATGTTTCTAATACATTTTGGAGTCAAATTCGGTTTAAGTAACTTTAATATCTTTTACTATTTTGATTATAAAATTTACTGTATTTTAAATTTTAAAATTTAGGTTTTTGTCTTGCTGGAAATGAAAAATATCCAATAGGCCAACCGAAAAACTTGTTTAAACACGTATAAATCCACATAGACCTACACACGCTCCGATAAATTTTTAAAAATATTATTTTAACTAGTTAAGTTGTTCGCGCTTCGCGCGATTATATAAATAAATAAATATCCGTGAGTTTGTTAGTGATCACTTTATAAATTAGTTCATAACGAAAAAGAAGAAACATGGCAAATGCTAAACTAATTTTCACTTATAAAAATAAGATCTAAACTCAAAACTAATCAAATGTGTAATTTTAAGTAAAATTGAATATATTAAAAAAATAACAACACTTGATTGAAAAACCTTCTAAAATTATAGAAAATTACAACAAAGTAAACACTTTTTCAATCATTCCCCATTCATCAAAAAAAATTATCTAAAATAACCAAAAACACATGCAATAAAACAAAGGAAAGACTAAGAAAGAAAACGAAGTCAGTTTTTTGTATAATTATGTATAATCTTGTATAATAGTGTATATGAGTGTATAAACACATTTTATACACTATTATACACCTTTATACAAGCGTCTGTAGACGAACTTCTCCCACGATTTTGTGACGACCCGGCCGATCGTCCCATGGGTTACCTGTCTGTTTCCCCTATTTCTGTTTCTTATTGCTTGTTCATCTGTATTTTGAGGTACCGGGTTGGTTGGATTGGATCTAGATTGGTTTTGGTGAAGTTTGAGACACTTAGTCTCTTTTAAGGAAGCTTAAGTTGAAAAAGTCAACCGGATGTTGACTTATGCATTAGAGGGATCGGATGTGAGTTTTGATGGTTTTGTTAGCTTCGGGAGATGATTTGTGACTTAGAAACGTGATCGGAATGGGTTTTGAAGGTCCGGAGTGAGAATTAGGCTTGAATTAGCGACGTTTATAGTTTGGCAATTTTCGGTTGATAGGCAAGATTTTGATTCAAGGGTCGGAATGGAATTCCGAAAGTTTCACTAGCTTCGTTGTGTCATTTGGGATGTGTGTGTAAAATTTTAGGTCATTCGGACGTGTTTTGGTTGGATTTTTGATAAAAAGCGTATTTCGGAAGATTTTAAAAACTCAGGCTTGAATCCGATGTATTTTGAGTGATTTGATGTTGTTTGAGGTATTTTGATGATTGGAACAAGTTTGAATAAGGTTTTAGGATGTGTTGGTGCCTTTGTTTGAGGTCCCGGGGGCCTCGGGTGAGTTTCGGGTGGTCAATCGGATCATTTTGGAGTTGAAAGGATAGCAGAAATTGTAGGTTCAGGGTTGCAGAGAATTTGCTCTTCGCGATAGCGTAAGGTGTATCGCGATCGGGTAGAAGGAATTAAGGAGGCGTCAGGTTTGGCCTTCGCATTCGCGAAGGGCAGTCCCGCGTTCGCGAAGGGCTAAATCTGTAAGCATCGTGATCACATGAGCATTGGTCGCGTTCGCGTAGGTTGGGAAGCTGAGGCATCGCGTTCGCGATTGTGGAGTCGTGTTCGCGAAGAGGAATCTTGGTCAATGGAATTTTTGTTTTTCGCGAACACGAGGCTTTGACCGCGTTCGTGAAGAAGGATTTTTAGGCCTAGCAGAATGTTTAAAGGGTCGCCTTGTCTGCGAATGTGGGTCTATTTTCCTCCATAGTTGGTCGTTTTGAGAGCTTTTTGATGGACATTAAAGAGGGATTCAAGGGGAAACGTTTGGAGGTAAGAATTTTTGTCTTAAAACTCGATTCTATTGTGAAATCTACCTAGAAAATAATGAAAACTAAGCCTAAAATTGAAGAACTAGGGCTTGAGAAATTGGACTTTTGATTTGGGATTTGAAGGACCATTTAGGGTCAGATTTGAGAACTTTTGATATGTATGAACTCGTGGGAAGATGAGAAATCTATTGATGTGAAAATTTCTGAATTCTGAGACGTGGGCCAGGGGTTGGGTGTGGCCAATTTCGGGATTTTTGTTTTTTCTATTGTTTTCGCTTCGGCTTCGTTCCTTTAGCATATTTTGACGCAGTGATTTTGATTTCTGAATAGATTCGACGCGAGTGGAGACCGATTCAAGGGGAAAAGGCATCATAGAGTAGTATTTTTGCTAGTTTGAGGTGAGTAACCATTGTAAATCTGGAACTGAGGGTACAAAACCCCGGTATTTGACTTGTTTTGATAAAAATGGTGGCGCACATGCTAGGTGATGAGCGTGTGGGCGTGCACCGGTAGGGATTGTGACTTAGACCGTCCCATAACGACTATTAAGTCACGTAATTGATTTGGAAATATTATATTATACCATATTTCAGTCATTATTACTGTATTATGGGTTGTATGCCATGCTTGGGGCCTTGTGCCGACGTGTAGAAAACCCTAGAGGTATTTTGACTGTGTTTCCTCACTTTACTTGCTAAAAATATATCCTCAGTCATATTTTACCCGTATGACTGTTTAAAACTAGTTTTATCACTCTATTCCTAGTTGTAAGGACTGTGTGGGCTGAGTTCCCCAATTTTTATTATGGCGCCCAAGAGGCTATGAGGTTATGACTGAGAGAGGTTGAAAACCCAATTGTGAAGATAAATAAATATATATATATATATGTGAGTTATGGATCGGGCTGCACACCGCAGTGATACTTATATGGATCGGGCTGCACGCCGCAGTGATATATATATTGGATCATGCTGCACACCACAACGATATGACGTTTGGGCTATAGGAGCCCCTCCGAAATCTGCACATCCCCAGTGAGCGTAATCGACTATAAATTTATGGATCGGGCTGCACGCCGCAGCGGTTACTATGGTTTCTATTATTGTGAGATAATACTGAGGTGGGTGCTGATAGTGAGTATTGCGTGACGAGAGTTGAGTCACGAGTGACTGAGAGGCTGCCCGATGGGCTATATTCTGAGTGATTTCTTGCCCAAGGGGCCCTGTTATGATGTTTTCACTGTTTTCACTCTCCTTTGAATAAGCCTCTGTTGAATATTTTGCTAAGTATTTGAATTCAATGTTTTAAACTGGAAATGATGATTTTATGATAGAACTGAATTTGAAGTTATATGTGTTTGAACTGCTCGTCACTACTTTCAGTCCTTATTTACTTTAGTTACTTACTGAGTTGACATACTCACATTACTCCCTGCACCTTGTGTGCAGATCCAGGTGCTCGAGCGGCCTAATGAGCATCTTCAGCTGATTCAATTTCTGTCGGGGGATTTCGAGGTAGCTGCATGGCATTCGCAACCCTACTTTCTCCCTTCTATCATGTTATTTTCTGCATTTCTCCAGACATTTGATGTAGTAGGTATTCAGACTTGTATTAGAGGCTCTAGTCTCATAACACCAGATTCTTGGGGCTGTGTAGTTACTGTTATTTTTACTTTCTCACATTTCCGTTATTTTAACGCTTAAAATGAATTGTATTTAAAAAATTATGATAGAAAATGGTTTAAATATTAAAGTGAAATGGGTTGTGGTTAATTAATTAGTTGGATTTCCTAGTAATGTGATAGGCACCATCACGATCGGTATTTGGGGTCATGATAAGGTTGTATCAGAGCCTAGGTTACACAGGTCTCACGAGGCATTAGCTGGTTTAGTAGAGTCTCGCAGATCAGTACGGAGACGTCTGTATTTATCCTAGAGAGGCTGCAGAACCTTTAGGAAAAACTTCATATTCTTGAAATTCTTGTCGTGCGAATTATTGATCAGAATACTAAACTTCTAATATTCCATTCTCTCACAGATGGTGAGGACACGTGCTACCGGGCTGGACGGCCAACCGCCAGTACCACCAGCTAGGGCCACCAGAGGCCGAGGTCACGGTCGAGGCCATGGCAGGGGAAGAGCAGCTACAGTAGCACCGACAAATCCACCAGCTGACTCAGTTCCCGATCAGGTCCCAGTTATAGACGTTATGGCAGCACCAGCTCAGGCACCAGTTGTGCCTATTATGATTCCAGGCCTTCAGGAGGCTTTAGCTCAGATCTTATCAGTGTGTACGAGTTTGGCTCAGGCGGTCTCAGCTACTACGACCGCAACTACTTCATAGATCGGGGGAGGGATCCATAACCCCGTTGCTTGCACACCTGATCAGGTTATGCAGGGACTACAGATACCGGGGGCACCTCCAGCACAGCCGGTTGCACCACCTCAAGAGTTTGTAGTACCAGTTATGCTGGATGATGATCAACATCGACTTGAGAGACTTGGTAGGCTCCATCCTCCGTCATTCAGTGGTACAGAGGGCAAGGATGCCTAGGGTTTCTTGGATAAGTGCCAGCGGATGCTTCGTATAGTAGGGATTCTTGAGACTAGTGTCGTGGCATTTCCTACCTTTAACTTTTTTGGGGATGCCTTCAAGTGGTGGGAGGCATATGAGAGGTGTAGGCCTGCTAGTGCAGTGCCTCTTACTTGGCAGCAGTTCTCTTGCTGGAGAAGTATGTACCACAGTCTCGCCGAGAGGAGTTGCGTAGGCAGTTTGAGCAGCTGCTCAGGGGGAGATGACCGTGACACAGTATGAGATGCGGTTCTCTGAGTTAGCCCAACATGTAGTTTGGTTGGTTCCCATAGATCGAGAGAGGATCAGGAGGTTTGTTGATGGTCTCACATACCAGCTTCAGATTCTCATGACTAGAGAGAGGGTGACAGGTGCTACATTCGAGGAGTTTGTTGATACTGCCTGAGAGATTGAGTCTATTCGCCGTCAGGAGCGATAGGAGAGGGAGGCCAAGAGGCCTCGAGGATCCGGCAGCTATAATGGTGCTCCTTCGAGGGGCCAATTTCATCACAGTAGAGGCTGCTCATTCAGGCCTGCTCAGTTAGCTCGCCCAGGTTATCGTGGTGCATCTTCAGGTCATGGTTATCATAGATCTCAGCAGGGCTAGTCATCACTTAGTGCCCTTCCAGCTCAGATTTCATCCCATGCTCCATCAGCTTAGGGCTCTTCTATGCTAAGCGCATCTACTAGTCACTTCGGTGCGAGGGGTTCCCTTTAGTCCCCATCTCTAGCACCCAGGAGTTATTATAAGTTCAGGGAGTTTAGACATATGAGGAGGCAGTGTACCCACCGTGCTGCTAGTTCATCCCAGCAGAGGGGTCAGTCATCAGCTTCGGCACCAGTTGCTCCACCACCACCTGCCCAGCCAGCTAGGGGTGGGGATCAGTCAGCCAGGGGTCGCCCAGAGGGGGAGGTTGATCAGGGGGCGATCAGACCCGTTTCTATGCTATTCCAGGTAGACCCGATGCTATTGCCTCTGATCTTGTCATTACAGGTATTATTTCAGTCTGCCATAGAGATGCCTCTGTATTATTTTATCTTGGTCCCACCTATTCTTATGTGTAATCATACTTTGCTTGTTATTTAGGTACGTCCCGTGAGATTCTTGCTTTATATGTTCATGTATCTACCCCTATAGGCGATATTGTTATTGTGGTCTATGTGTACCGGTCGTGTATGGTGACCATTGAGGGTCTGGAGACCTGAGTTGATCTATTATTATTGAGCATGGTGGATTTCGATGTTATTCTGGTCATAGATTGGTTATCTCCGTGTCACGCTATTCTAGACTGTCATGCTAAGATAATCACATTGGCTATACCGGGTGTGCCACGAATCGATTGGCGAGGTGTGATGGATTATGTTCCTAGTAGAGTGACCTCTTTCTTGAAAGCCCAGCGTATGGTTGGGAAGGGTTGTCTCTTGTATCTTGCCTTTGTGAGGGATGTCGGAGCTGGGGCTCCCAGTATTGATTTTGTTCCAGTTGTGAGGGACTTCTCTGACGTATTTCCTGCAGACCTGCCGGGCATGCCGCTGGATAAGGATATTGATTTTAGTATTGACCTAGTGCTGAGCACTCAGCCAATTTCTATTCCGTCATATCATATGGTACCAGCGGAGTTGAAGGAGTTAAAGGAGCATCTTTAGGAACTCCTAGATAAGGGGTTCACCCGTCCTAGTGTGTCACATTGGGGTGTGCCGGTTCTGTTTGTGACGAAGAAAGATGGCACAATGAGAATGTGCATTGATTATAGACAATTGAACAACGTAAGAATAAACAACAAGTATCCTTTGCCTTGCATTGATTATTTATTCAACCAACTTCAGGGAGCGAGGGTGTTCTCCAAGATTGATCTCTATTTGAGCTATCACCAGTTGAAGATCAGGGATTCGGATATTCTTAAGACAGCCTTCAGGACCAGATATGGTCATTATGAGTTCCTGGTTATGTCTTTTGGGATGACCAATGCCCCAGCAACGTTCATGCATTTGATAAATAACGCGTTCTAGCCTTATATTAATTTGTTTGTCATAGTCTTCATTGATGATATTTTGGTGTATTCACGTAGTCAGGAGGAGCACGCAGAGCATTTAAGGGTTGTGTTGCAGAGATTGAGGGAGGAGAAACTTTATGCAAAGTTCTCCAAGTGTGAGTTTTGGCTCGGGTCAGTGGCATTCTTGGGACACGTGGTGTCCAGCGAGGGTATTCAGGTTGATCTAAAGAAGATAGAGGCGGTACAGAGTTGGCCCATACCATCCTCAGCCATAGAGATTCGCAGCTTTCTTGGTTTGGCAAGCTATTATCGCCTGTTTGTTTAGGGATTCTCATCTATCGCATCGCCCTTGACCAAGTTGACTCAGAAGGGTGCTTCATTTGTATGGTCGGACGAGTGTGAGGAGAGTTTTCAAAATCTCAAGACAGCTTTGACCACAACTCTAGTGTTGGTCTTGCCATCAGCTTCAGGTTTATATACCGTGTATTGTGATGCTTCGAGAGTTGGGATTGGTTGTGTGTTGATGTAGGAGGGCAGGTTTATTGCTTATGATTCTCGTCAATTGAAGCCCCATGAGAAAAACTACCCCATTCATGATTTGGAGTTGGCTACCATAGTTCATGCATTGAAGATTTGGAGGCATTACTTATATGGCGTATCTTGTGAGGTGTTCACTGATCATCGCAGTATTCAGCATTTGTTCAAGCAAAAGGATCTTAATTTGAGGCAGCGAAGATGGTTGGAGTTGCTTAAGGATTATGATATCACTATATTGTATCATCCGGGGAAGGCCAATGTGGTGGCCGATGCTTTGAGCCGAAAGACAGTGAGTATGGGGAGTTTGGCATATATTTCATTTGGAGAGAGACCTCTTGCAGTTGATGTTCAGGCCTTGGCCAATTGATTCGTGAGGTTAGACATTTCGGAGCCCAGTCGGGTATTGGCTTGAGTGGTTTCTTGGTCTTCTTTATATGTGCGCATCAGAGAGCGCCAGTATGATGATCTGCATTTGCTTGTACTTAAGGACAGAGTTCAGAATGATGATTCTAGAGATGTGACCATTGGTGATGATAGAGTGTTGAGGATGTAGGGTCGAATTTGTGTTCCCAATGTGGATGGGCTTTGGGAGTTGATTTTGGAGGATGCCCATAGCTCGCGGTATTCCATTAATCCGGGAGACTCGAAGATGTACCAGGATTTGAGGCAACACTATTGGTGGAGAAAAATGAAGAAAGACATCGTGGGGTTTGTAGCTCAGTGTCTCAATTGTCAGCAAATAAAATATGAGCATCAGAGACCAGGTGGCTTACTTCAGCAGATGGTTATTCCTGAGTGGAAGTGGGAGAGGATCATTATTAATTTTGTTGTTCGACTTCTACGGACTTTGAAGAAGTTCGATGCTATTTGGGTGATTGTGGATCAGCTAACCAAGTCTGCGCACACTACTTATTATTCAAAGCGATTGGCAGAGATCTATATCCGGGAGATTGTTCGTTTGCATGGTGCTCCTGTTTCCATCATTTCAGACAGGGGCACTCAGTTTACCTCGCAGTTTTGGAGGTCTATGCAGCGAGATTTAGGTACTCAGGTCGAGTTGAGTACAACTTTTCATCCTCAGACGGAAGGGCAGTCAGAGCGTACTATTCGGATGATGGAGGACATGTTGCGTGCTTATGTTATTGACTTTGGAGGGTCATGGTATCAGTTTCTACTGCTCGTCGAGTTTTCTTATAACAATAGCTACCAGTCGAGTTTTCAGATGGCTCCATATAAGGCTTTGTGTGGGAGACGGTGTAGATCTCCAGTTGGTTGGTTCGAGCCCGATGAGGCTAGGCTATTGGGACTGATTTGGTACAAGATGCTTTGGAAAAGGTGAAGGTGATTCAGGAGAGGCTTCGTACAGTGGAGTCGAGGCAAAAGAGTTATGCTGATAGGAAGGTTCGAGATGTGTCTTGCATGGTTGGCGAGAAGGTTCTGCTGAAGGTTTCACTCATGAAGGGTGTTATGAGATTTGGGAAGAAAGGGAAGTTGAGTCCGCGGTTCATCGGACCATTTGAGATACTTTAAAAGATTAGGGGGTTGCTTATGAGCTTGCTTTTCCACCCAGCTTGCCAAGTGTGCATTCGGTATTTCATGTTTCTATGCTCTGAAAGTAATTGGGAATCCGTCTCATGTTCTGGATTTTAGCAGGGTCCAGTTGGAGGATGATTTGACTTATGGTGTAGAGCCAATATTTATTTTGGGCCATCGAGTTCGGAAGTTGAGGTCAAAGGATATAGCTTCAGTGAAGATGCAGTGGAGAGGTCGGCCCGTGAAGAAGGCTACCTGGGAGACCGAGCGGGAGATGCGGAGCAGATATCCTCACCTGTTTGAGGCTTCAGGTATGTTTCTTGACTCGTTCGAGGACGAACGTTTGTTTTAGTTAGAGAGGATGTGACGATCGGGCCAGTCGTATCATGAGTTACCGGTCTAATTCCCCCATTTCTACTTCTTGTCACACCTCCTTTTTACCGAAGTTTTAATACACCCCGCGAAGGGCGTAATAAAGGAGTTTTTTCCAATTAAATGACTGTCGGAACGGGATTTATTATTATTTATTCAGAGTCGTAACTTGGGAGATTAATGGTGTCCTAAGTCACCGGTTGAATCCCGAACCGAGGAAATATGACTCTGTTAACAGTCCGCGAACCAGAAATCCGGATAAGGAATTCTGTTAACCCGGGAGAAGGTGTTAGGCACTCCCGAATTCCGTGGTTCTAGCACGGTCGCTCAACTGTTGTATTTGATTTTATCTGATTTCCATATATATTCTATTTTTTATGTGCCTTTTATTAATATCCCGCTTTTATTGTTGAATTTTTTACAAGAATTGCAACGTTGTGAAAATGTATTTCGGACCACACCGTACCAGTACGCCTGTGGCTTTTAACACATTTCGACTTCGTTGAGATTTGGATTTGAGTCACATAAATGTGCACCCTTATTTAAGAAAGTAGAATTATTATAAATCGCGCCTAAAGCGTCTAACGTGTTATATCTTTTGAGAAGGCCATGAAATTCACTAAACGACCTCTCCCGGATACTAAGTATTTTAGTAAGCAATTAAGAAGGGCCCCGCAATTGTATATTTGATTTGGCGAGGCTCGTCTCATTTTTATTATTGAAGGGTAATCCTAAAGAAACTATAGTCTTTTTGGTTTTTTTTTTTTTAACTTAAGAGCAAAGAGCCCTAACTAATTCTAGCATTTTTATTATCCATAACAATCTTCAATTTTTAGATTTTAATAGGCCCAATTGGCATGTTTTGTTAAAGATCTATAGAAAAATAGGCCTTAAACAGGCCTCAGCCTTCACATGTAAAGCCAGAAATGGCGGGAGCTTATATTAGATGAATTTGAAGCCCAAAATCACACTAGCCCAAAAGGCCTTGCATAAATCTGAAATATTGTACAAACACCGAATCTAGTTGTGATGAATTAATTTTTAACTACTCTAAGTATTTCTAATAACACTGCAGAAAATTAATGAAGAAACACTTAAAAATTATGTTCAAATTCATTTGTTCATTTACTTAACTTTCAGTTCTGATTATTAACGAAATAAGATCCGAATAAGGCCATAAATTTTGAAATCAAACAATTATTCATTGAATTACTAAAAAAACGTTAGAGCTACTAAAATTATTACTTTTATCTATTTAAACTTTCATGTAAAGTTAAACTAAACTAATTCAAGTACATCGTTCATTGAAACATTTCCAGATTTCATTATAAACTAACTGTTCAAATTATCTAAAATCTAACAATAATATGATAATTCACTAAATTTTAAAGTTCGATTATAGTTCTATTACAAATCAAACACAATCTAATCTAAACGTAGGAGCAAAACAATCCAATATTTAAAGTTCAGTACAAGCTCTGCTAATCCAAACGAATACATCTAACTACTGCTGTATATCTATAAACATCTGATTACAAAATACATCTATTGCTAACAAGTTCATAAACAGAAATTTCATTGGTTTTCATTTCGTCAAACTTGAAATACAGCAAATAAAAGTGGTTGTGTACCTGAAAATGAAGAAAAATCAATGAGATTCTAGTCGAAAATAACAGAAACAGGATCAGCAATGAGAGTTCAACAGCAATCAACAGATACAGCTTCAGCAAACCAGACTCAAACCACAGCAGTGACAGATCAATAGAAAACCAACACTTGAATGATACAATTCAATTTTCTACCACGCTTGACAATCAGAACTAAATAAACTTCAGATTACTCTAAGAACCAATGGAACAGTAGGGCTTTTAGCTATTTTTGATGTTTTTGGAGTTTTAAAATGATGAAATGTGAGAATTGAGATCGCAAATAGCAGAAAAATGTTTAAGTGGATTTCAGATTTGCCAAAAACTTGCTAAAAGAGGCCAATGGAGGCCTATTTATAGAGTAAAAAGAGAGGAAAATTTAAAACTTCATAATTTATCAAATAGTCCCTTTTTTATTTCAATTTTGTCCCTATTCTTTATTATTCAGTCGATTTTTCCCCCTTATTAATGCAGAATTACCCCCTTTCCCCTATCTAGAATGTTCTATTCCACTGTGTTTAGCCTTCTACCCCCGACTTCTAATTGGTATTCACTGAATTGCCCTTTTAGATTGCCCTTACTACCCCTATCTCCTAAGATTTATAACTTTTAAACCATTTGTTATACCCTGAATTACCCCTGAACCCAAGTCATATTTACCAAATAATCCTACTGCCCTTTACCCTTTTACCCCCATTAAACTTGATTAATTTCAGAAACAGCTATAACCAATCAATTTAAACTAACAATTTAATTCTAATAACAAACTAATAGCAAAACAAAAATTATTTCTAACTTTCAGAATCGAAAGATTAAAACTAATGATTAACAGAATCGAAAAATTTTTAAAACCAATCAAAAATTCTAATCAAATTATTCATTATCACTATCAACATAGAAATGATCTAATATCAAAACAAATTATTTATTATGATTTTCATCTCTTTTTAGTTTCAAAAACAGTATCAATTTTTAATACTATTTCAGCGAACAAAAGTAATAATCAAAGATCCTAAGATATTATATCATTTTATCAAGAATCAAAAGGAAACAAACACATGCATACACAGAAAAAATAAAAGAAATCAAAAGAAAGAAAGGAAGAAAAATACTTAGCTTTTTTCCTTATTTTTCCGATAGTTTTGTTTTTCTTTTCTTCATTTTCTTTTAAGGACTAACTCCGTCATCCAGGAGGCCTTTTACGGCCCTTTCTTGAAGTTTTGGTCGCTGGCAGACTTCTATTTAACGTTTTTGCGTTTTCCATTGATATTTGACACTTAAGGGCTTCAGAATGGGGTTAAGGATGTCAAGAGGATATCATAGGGTGATTTTGGAGTGATTTCAGTGAAGTAGTGTTCGCCGGAACTAGGGTTCCGGCGACACTAAATTGAATATTCGAAGGACTCTGGACTTATTCGAAAAAACGGAATGGAGGGGTGTAAAGAGGAGGTTGAGGCGGTCAGGTGGTGTTAAGGGCGTAGTGGTTGGCGTAAAAGGCGTCTCCCGCCGGTAGGGTTCCGGCGGTGCTTTAGAGAGAATTAGGGCAGCTAGGGTTTGAACGGGGGGAAGAAGGAGAGGAAATGAATTAAAGGGTGTAACGTTTGATGTATTAAAAGACCTA
>MU702986.1:81035-107707 GCA_026770625.1 Nicotiana glauca | reverse complement strand
AAACACGATCTATTCCCTTATTCAAACTTGCTTGAATCATCAAAACGCCATCGTTAACATCAAAATCCTCAATTTTCATCAAATCAAAGCCTAAGTTTCTTAAAAACTTCCGAATTGCACATTCGATCAAAAACCCAACCTAAACACCTCTGAATGACCTGAAACCCATCACACATGTCCAAAATCACCTAACGGAGCTACAGCAACTCTCGGAATTCCATTCCGACCATCGGATCAAAATCTCACCTATCAACCGGAATTCGCCAAAATTCAAACTTCGTCAATTCAAGCCTAATTCTACACCGGACCTCCAAATTCGATTCTGATCGCACTCCTGAGTCACAAATTATCCCCCGAAGCTAACCGAACCATCGGAATTCACATCCGATCCCTCTAACCACACAGTCAACTTCCAGTTGACTTTTCTAAAATAAGCTTTCTCCTAAGAGGTTATGTGCCTCATTTTCAACCAAACCCAATTCAATTACACCCGATCGAATCTAATACTGATATTGAAACATGAATCAACACAATAAGGGGAAAACGGGGCGGTAACTCACGTGACGACGGATCGGGTCTTTACAGAACCCAGTGGACTTTGGACAAGGCTATCTTAAAGAGTTATTATGCGGACAACATAACTGACTCAGCTAGGTTTTGACAGTAATGCATGCACAGTTAAACAGAGTAAGGTTTCTATGGGGTATTAGACCGGTACCCTTGAGCGGACAACTCAAGAGGGAAAGGCACGGAACCGTCGACTGCACCGCTAATCGACTGGTTTTACCACAAATATGCCTTTGCCAAATTTAAGGGGTGATAATATCGGAAGGGCGCAACCACCCATTATAAGCGTTGCTATGGTATTTTGTTTGGCACGAGTGGAATATGATATTGAGGATGCAATTACAAGAATGAAACAAGTTGTCATATATTTGCACATTCATAAAGTAATGATTACAATAATTACTCATAATTACAACAGTATTGAAGGAAAGCGTTAAAAGAAAAGAAACGAAGAGCCAAGTCAGTTTCATAGAAGAAGAGATAAAGATATTAAGTAAATGCAATAAAAAGCAATAAAGTCACAAATAACATGAAATGGTAAAAGCCTAAAAGAAAATCCCCAACAGAGTCTCCATGCTGTCGATGCCCCCTTTTTCTAAAGGCGAAATTGGGTTTATGACATTTGGTAGGACAACTCATTCCCCATTTGGGAATTGGGTTTTGGAATTGAAGAGTCACTACCTAATGATTAAGTGCATTAGGACACTAAGAAGGGTTTGAGTTCGAAGAACCGGAGTTTGGATAAGGGCTAGAAATTATCTCGAATGGAAGGTATTAGGCACCCCCCAAGATCTACTAGTGTGGTTCTCGTCCATGTTATAATTGTGACTTCACATAATCAAGTAAGCAATTAAGGGCTCAAATAGGAGGGATTCGCATACAACATTGCAAATAAGTTGAAACTTGAGGATAGGTAAAGAGGGCAAAAATTTTATGAAAGATTTAAACAATTCTAAAAGAAATAGATGAAATCAAGTAAAAGGGAGGGGGGTCCTAGGTTTATGATTAATATGGATCACGCCAATGCAATACCTAGTAATCACTCCTCAGGAGAGGGTCAATATGAGGTATTAGCACATCGGTCATCATATCCATATCTACTTTTTCCACCCCATTAAGGTATTAAAGCGCGGAATAGTATCGTTACTTATTGCATGCTATTACCCGTCCCAATCCTATCAGTCCCGGAGGCATTGAGACTACTAATCCTAAAGGTGAGGGACTTGGGGCTTTTCAGAGTTTTAAAAAAGGATAAAAGTCTAGGCGACAAGCAAAAACACATAAACAGTTAGGAGGAAACAAATAGTAATTAAGGCTCACACAGGCCTCCTCACTTAAAAGATCAAATATAGCATGACTTCAAATACTGATTTTGGTCTAAATTAAATTAAAAGCATAGGCCAGGCTGATTCATCGCATATTTCTCAGATGAGGAGTCTGAATTAGTCTTGTCTGGATTTAGTTTATCAAAATTGACGCAATTAATTAATTACCTAATAGTTTGCCTAAGTGAGACCTAGGCATGACATCTAATAGAGCGTACTAATTTTAAGGAAAAAGGTTGCTGGTTATATAAACAAAAAGATCTGCAGACTTTAAACGACCCTATGACTGATTTTTTAGATCCATAGATGAAATAGACGAGGCTGATTCAATTGATTACTCCTATAGGCATGATTTCTAAGCGTCATTGATTTTAAATGATTACATAAATGCAAGAGTCCTACAGGCATGGTTTCTAGAATGAAGTTGGTTATTTATTAAACCTATGATTGTTTGCCTAATGACATGTATATGCAGAAGTGCAGAAACCTATGATCATGATTTCTATATGCAGAACTTATAGGCATAATTTCTAAAATGCAGAGGTGCAGAACTTATAGGCATAATTTCTAAAATGCAGAGATGCAGAACTTATAGGCATAATTTCTAAAATGCAGAAATGCAGAACTTATAGGCATGACTTCTAAGATGCAGAAATGCAGAAGTGTAGAAAACTTATAGGCATAATTTCTAAAATGCAGAAATACAGAACTTACAGGCATGGCTTCTAAGATGTACAAATGCAGAACTTATAAATAACCTATAGGCGAGTTTTCTACCCTTTGCATGCCTTTATCCCCATCCCTTTACACTAGCCATCCCCAATAGTTATAAAAATTATTACAGACCCGAATGAATCAGAAAAGAAAAGTAAGATTACATCAGAAGTTCTAGTTATATCCAAATAGCCTAATTCAGACTCAAAGTCCAACAATATGAGACAAACCAGCCTCCAGGATCGGATTTCCAAAAGCCTTTCTCATATTTTGGGGCGTGTCAAAGTTCCCAATAGTCTCAAAAGGCTCCGGGCAGCGCTTACACCCCAAACACATTGCAGAATTAAGATCATAGTGCAGTGTGGAAATGCCAGCCCTCAGATGTCCAAGTTTAGAGGGAACTCCAGGTCCCAAAGAAAGGCTTATGAGAGAGAGGCCTAACTTAAGAGTCTAAGAATAAGTGTAAGAGCATAGAGGGGGAATCAGGGAGAGCTATGGCAAGCTGGTGGTCATGCCCAGCAATTGGGAATGTTGGCACACCCCTGACGAGCCTCAGACGGCATAGAGTTGCAGAGAAAACCCTAGAAATAAGAAAGGTCTTGAGGAAAGTCCGATCCTCAGTCGAAAAGATTCGTATTGCTTGAACATGCCAGAATAAAGGTCGGAGAGGTCATAGATCTACAGATCTGAGAAAGATCTAAAGAGAATCATTGAAGTCGGGCTCCAGAACCTCGAGCAGCTTAGGTTTAATGGTGAGAGAGAGTGAGTACAGGCCATCCATGGCCTGGAACGCCATGGATTCCGGTGGAATCGTGGTAGAATAAGGTAGGATATGGCTAGGGTTTCGGAGAGGCTTAAGAGAGTTTGAGAGATGAAGGGTTTCAAAGGTGGCGTCTCTGATAGAATGAATTAGGGTAAGGGGGTTATGGAAATTAAAAATGTAAAGGAAGAATTATGGTCGTTGATCAAAATGATCAACGGCAAGGATTAAAGGGAGCCGGGTGGGTTTTAAATCGGGTCGTGCGTTGGGTTAAAATTAGAATTGGGTAGGTCTTGATTTGGGGCATAATTGGGGTCAAATTGAGGCTAAAATTGAAAAGAAATGAGGCTGTAATTGAAATAGAAATGGGTTATGTGTTAAATAACCAATTTTCCCTTTTTTATTTTATAAAAATAGTAATAATAATTTTAAAAAATAATTAAAAGCACTGAACTAATTAATAATACATAAATATTAATCCAAAAATTCTGAAAATAATTTGTAATTGTAAAATGTTGTTAATCGTAAAAAAAATAGGCTATAATTGTAATTATATGTAATTTAGCTTTTAAAATACCAAATAAATTTGTAAAATATACAAAAATTACCTCAATTATATTTTGGTTTAAATATGAGAATAAATTATTCATCAAAATGATAATTTTGGGAACAATTATTGGATTTTGTACTGCTAAAATAGATAATAAATTGATTTTTAAAATCTTTAAAAATTAGGGGAAAATACCATAACTCTTGGGCATGCTTATATATGAATGTACATGCTATTTTGAAAGTATTTTGTATATAGAAAATATATAGGGAAAAAATGGGTATCAACAACTGTTTAAGGTCTAATTAAAACTTAAAGATTTGAGGCAGACTGATTTATTACATAGTTCAGATAGGAAGCCCGACTCAGGCCTACCTGCTGGTTGTAGTTAATAAAATTTGATTCAGTTTATAAGTTTATCCTAAGGCTTGCCTTAGTGTTGGACGAAGTTCCTATAGGCATGATATCTACTGATTTCAGAAAAGAATGAAATAGATTGAATACAAACAGATTAAGAAAAGTTGCCAGTTAAAAGCGAGTTTTTAGAAGAAGAGCACAAGTTCTCCAATTGGGAATGCACTACCACTGATAATTTTAAACTTACCCACGAGTGAGGTGATTCAGATTTGATTAGAACCCCTATAGGCATGCTTTCTACGTGTTTGCCAACTTAAAACATTGTTATAGACATAGAAGAGTACGGAAATTCTACAATATGATATCTGAGCGTTGCGTGATATATAATTATATTTTTTGGTTATTAGGACCTATAGACAACTTTGCCTAGTGAAAAGCGGGTATGCAAGAATCAGAAAGGACCTATAGGCATATTTTATACGTGCATGTGCAGAAGCTATAGACATAATATCTACATGAAAGTGCAGGATCCCTATAGTCATGGCATCTAAATGAGAATGCTGAAGTTTTTATAGTCATAGTAGCTACATGAATATGCTGAAGTTCTTGTAGACATGGTAACTAAATGGGAATACAGAAATTCTTATAGGCATGGTAGCTAAATGAAAATTGCAGAAATCTTATAGGCATGGTAACTACATGAAAAAATATAGAAACCTTATAGGCATGGTAACTACATGAAAAAATGCAGAAACCTTATAGACAGGGTAGCTATATGAGAAAATACTGAAATTAGAGATTTTTATAGGCAAGTTATTTACCATTTTACATGCATGGTTACCCCTCCCTTTTCTCTAACCATCCCCAAAATTTATTATAAAGTTATTACAGTCCAAAAAATAAAGTAAGAAAAATACATCAGAAATTGAAAATTACAACCAAGGAGAACCTGATTCAGACTTCATGTCTACAATATGAAGTAAACCAACTCCAAGATATTATTTCAAAGCCTTTCTCTCATTTGGATGTGTCAGAGTTCCCTAAGAGCCTCATATGGACTCCGGGCAGTACTCACACCCAATTGCATTACAAATTAAACATAGTGCAGTGTGGAAGGGCCAGCCCTCAGGCGTCCAAGTTCAGAGGGAACTCAAGGTCCCAAGGCAAGGCTCACGATAGGGGGCAGAACTTAGGAACTAAGAGAAAGAGTGCAAGTGTAGAAATGAAATTCTGAAAGGGGAAAAGGGAAAGAGAATAACTTAAAATCCGTGCACAAAGGGGTATAGAGGATTGGGGAATTTTCAAGAACACAAGAAGAGCAGGCTGATGGGCAAACTCAGCAATGGAATATGCTGGCACACCCTTCAGCCTGTTTGGAGGTTAAGATTTCCATGCCCTATGTCACCACTCACAAACACATAGGGGTAATGGGATAGGGAGCAAAGATTCACAACAGAAACATGCAGTAAAACATAGGCATACTAAGCTGAATGTCGAATTCTACAGAAATAATAAAGTAGACATAGATACAAAGACTATAAGTAAACACATTGGGGGTGATGCTGAAACTTAAATTAGGACATACCAGTTTCAAAGAAATGAGTAGAAAATGCAGTAGTCTTGTACAGCCAAAGTACAAACAGGAAGACAGAATAATATAAGTGTGTGTTAAGAAGAGATTGTGAAATTGTGAATTCTGTAGTGTAGGATTGTTAAATCGTGTGTGCTTTGTGAAAAAAGGGTCGTGTATTTATAGTATAGAAAGCAGGCAGAAATAAGGTAAGAAAATAGTTTGAAAACTGATTGTCAATCAATTACACAAACCTTCCCTTAATAAAGAGATTCGGATTCAAATAGGTAAAACCATTTAAGGAAAGGAATTAAATAAACACTTTGTGTAAAGCATGCAATTGATGGCAAATAAATAAAGGTTATTTAAGGACAGGGTTTTGACAGTACACGGTTTGTGAAAATAAGTCAAGGGAATCAATTAACAGCTAGTAAATCACAAGGTCTGAAATTTGGTAAGAATGAACCAAGTCATAAAAGATGAAGAAGGGTTTTACCTAAGTCGAGTCACATAGGAAATCAGTAAAAGATGGAAAGAAATAAATTAAGCTATATTCAGAAGGAAGTTTACACTAATTGCAAATTTGAAAACCATTTAGAGGAAAATTCATCATATATAAGGAGCATGTGAGCATGAAAGAAGACTGTCGTGTAAATCAGTAGAAAAAATCCAATGTCGAAAAGTTTAGCAAAAAGTTTAACATTGTATGAAAATAAGTGTCCAAACTCAGTTCAGAGACTCAAAGCCAGTCTGATAGAGTTAAGGGTTCTAAAATAAAACCCTAGTTCGATCAAATCACATAATCAAACCTCGGTAGAACCCCCAGATTCCAGGGTTTCCACCTTGAATCAAGTACAGAGATGAGGAGGCAAATAGTTGAATCGAAACATGTTTAGAGGTTTCAGAAAAGAACTGAAACTTCTGACATGCTTCTTCCAGCAATCAGAACTCATGAATAGCATGTAAATACAGTAGAAGAATTCAAACCAAACAGAGTAAAGAAACTAATTCAAAGCATGATGAGGAAAAACTGATAAGAACAGTAGAAGAAAGCATGCTTAAGAAGGTCCTTTTAAAAGAGACTTAAACAAGGTTCAGTAGAAGAAAAGAAAAAATAGTAAGAACATGGTAGAAGAATACAGTAGGCGAAACATACCAGACCATGGTAGAAGAAAATAGCAGAACATAGTAGAAAAGCATACAAGGACATAGTATAGAAAACACCGTAGAAGAACACACAAGAACGGAATATAGAAAGCACAATAGAGGAACATACGTGGTAGAAGGAAAACATAAGAACAAAGTAGATGCAAATACACATAAAATAAAAGGAGAAGAAAGTCAGATAAACACTAAGCATTTTTAGAAAACCCTAGATCGGAAAAGAAAGACTTCGAAAAGTAGTTTTTGAAAGAAAAGTTAGGAAAATCGTTGAAAACTCAAGTAGAGCATAGATACACAATAGATCTAAAAAAAATCAGATAAAACCTCAAAGGGTTAGGGCTTCAGAAGAATCCCAGAATGAGAAAGACTTTGAAAAGGTCATCGATCTGAGTCGAAGAGGTCAGAACTAGGCTCAAAACACCATGGTATGCCGGAGCAAGGCCGGCGATGACTCTGGAACCTTGAATCGGCAAAGGTCTGAGCGCAAACCTTCAAGGTCTGGCCTCGAATCTTCATGTATCATGTGTGTAAGAGCAAGGGGAGGTGAGTATAAGACTCTCGTGGCCTGAGAAGCCATGGATTCCGGTGGGTTTCACGGTAGAAGTGGTAGGAGACGATTAGGGTTCAGAGAAGGTTCGAGAGAGTTTGAGAGAGGGGGGGGGGTTCAGAGGCGGCGGATGAATGAAAATGGTTTTAGGGTTGGGGTGTTGGTGGATTAAAAATGAAAGGTGGAACCGTGGCCGTTGATCAAAATGATCAACGGTCTGGATCAAAAGGGGAGCCGGGCGGGTAAATAAATGGGTCAGGGGTTGGGTAGTTTAGAAATAGGGCTGGGTAATATCAATTTGCAATTGGGTTTAATTGGGGGGTTGATTTGGGCTACAATTGAAATGAAATAGGGCTAGATTTTAAATAGCCACTTTTCCCTTTTTATTTTATAAAATAGTAAAATGATTTCTAAAAAAACAAATTAACGGTGCTAAATTAATTAATAATATATAAATATTAGATTAAAAATACTGGAATCAAATTTATAATTATAAACGCAATTAATTTTTAAAATAGGCTAATATTGCAATTATATGCAATTTAGCTTTAAAAATACTAAATAAATTTTTAAAAATTACCTTAGCGAGTTTGGATAAATATGATAATAATATAAATTAATCACCAAAATGATAATTTGAGGAATAATTATTGGTTTTTGTATTGATAAAATAGGAAAATAATTTAATTTAAAAATATTTTAAATATTAGGAAAAATACTAAAACATTTGGACACACTTATATATGCATACATATGTTATTTTGAAACTATTTTGCATATATAAAATATACAGGAAAAAATTGGGTATCAACAGCTTCCCCCCTTTACCCGGGAAGGATAAAAGAGTTGTCGGGTAAAGATATGATGGTCAATTTGACCGAATGAAATGGTTTGAAGAATTTGACCATGCTCTAGTTCCTGAGCTGCCTACATATCCCTTGTCTTACAGGAATTAGGCCATATGTAGTTCAGGATCCGTTGGCGGAATATGCTAATGGAGATCTTTCAAGAACGGACGCGATATTTAGGTTGGGATAGATTGTTAAAGTCTAATAGGGCTGCGGGAACTGGAGCGGGATTTCTCCTGCTGAGATGGTCGTTGCTAGCCGGTTTACCTGCAAATAAGTAATACAAATGTATATTGAGCAAAAATTTAAACATGATGCAGGTTCCTGTCGGACCATGAATGCTGTCTTTGGACGGTTAGGATGACGTCCTCAGACCATGACGTCCAAGGCCATGAAGCGTATAATAAAGGATTTGCAGGCCATAAAATGATTCTCTCGGGCTATGAGAATGATGCCTCTGAACTATGATGCCTTTGAATAATGATATGCAAAAGGTAAAAGGGGTCTTCATGCCATAACATGGCGTTCTCGGGCGATATGAATGGTGCTTCCGAACAATGACGCCCTTGGACAATTTGATGATCTTTCAGCCCATGAAATGCAATAGGTGGCGATCTTTCAGCCCATGAAAGCGTAAATAAAGTGGCGATCTTTCAGCCGATGCAAGATGTAAATAAAGGTGTCGATATGTCAGCCATGCAAAATGTAAGTAAAAATGGTGATCTTTCAGCTGATGCAGGATGTAAATAAAGTGGCGATCTTTTAGCCAATGCAAGATGTAAATAAAGTGGCAATCTTTAAGCCATGTAGGACATGAATAAAGTGGCGATCTTTCAGCCATGCAAGACATGAATAAAGTGGCGATCTTTCAGCCATGCAATACATGAATAAAGTGGCGATCTTTCAGCCATGCAAAATGTAAACAGAGGTGGCAGTATTTCAGCCATGCAGATGGAGATAAAGGTGGCGATATTTCAGCCATGCACATGGAGGTAGAGCTTAACCTTGGATGGCAGAATGGTAGCCTTATGTAATGCAGGAAATACAGATGGAGGTAGAGTTTAACCTCGGAATGCAGAATGGTAGTCTTATGGAATGCAGGAAATATAGATGGAGGTAGAGCTTAACCTCGGAAGGCAGAACGGTAGCCTTATGCAATGCAAGAAATGCAGATGGAGGTAGAGTTTAACCCCGGAAGGCAGAATGGTAGCCTTATACAATGCAGGAAATACAGATCGAGGTAGAGCTTAACCTCGGAAGGCAGAATGGTAGCCTTATGCA
Organism: Nicotiana glauca; assembly: GCA_026770625.1. Taxonomy (NCBI): domain Eukaryota; kingdom Viridiplantae; phylum Streptophyta; class Magnoliopsida; order Solanales; family Solanaceae; genus Nicotiana; species Nicotiana glauca. The sequence continues at coordinate 98,024 of MU702986.1, read as the reverse complement.
ATGCAGGAAATGTAGATGGAGACAGTGCTTAGTCTCGGAAGGCGGAATGGTAGCCTTATGTAATGCAAGAATGCAGATGGAGATAGAGCTTAGTCTCGAAAGGTAGAATTGTAGCCTTATGTAATGCAAGAATGCAGATGGAGATAGAGCTTGGTCTCATAATGCAAAATGGTAGTTTTATGCAAAAGATAAAAGGCGAATAGTAATAAAATTTCTTAGTTGATAGCTGGTAGCTGATTGTGATATTGTGGCTGCTGGGGATATTGTATGCGGATAGCAACTGTGAATAGGTGTGACAGTTCTGAGAGTTGTATTCTTGAACAGTATGAGTGTATAATATATGATTTTGTGACTTGGGTGCCTGCATCCAAAGAAAAATCGTGAGTTTTTTAAAGAGGAAAGGTTAGTTTGTGTCCACGCCGACCTTGCTTGACCCGATTGGCCCTGTTCTGATGATACGATATGTATCATTGGGGTAGCATTTCTAAATAGAGTAGACATGCATGAGTTTGTAAAAAAATATGATATGAGTATATATTTAAGAAATAGCTTTTAGATGAACCGACAACTATGACGTGGTTCAGGACATAGCAACCTCTCTTGCTTCGGAATTTTGAGGGTCCTCCTCAAAAATCTACCCCAGTTTACTAGGCTACAGCCTCTAACGGTAGCTTGCGGTGATCAGCTGAAATTACTTTAGAATTTTGAGGGTCCTCAAAATTCTTCCCCAGTTTCTAATTGCGGGGGGGTGAAAATTTTATTGAATTCTGACAGAACCCATAAGGCTGCCTACTTATCCCCTCTTAAACGGGAATCAGGTCAGACGTAGTTCAAATTACATCATATAGGAAAACATAAGATTACACATAGTAACTCTTGAATGCATATGAATTGATTGGTTTTGGCCAAACTTCTCTATCCATTTCTGCAAGTATAAGGGCTACTCCTGTCAAAACCCGATGAACCATGTATGGACCTTGCTAATTGGGAAAGAATTTCCCTTTGGCTTCATCTTGATGCGGGAAAATTTTCTTTAACACCAACTTCCCCAGTGCGAACCGTCTTGGTTTGACTCTCTTGTTAAAAGCTCTGGACATTCTGTTCTGATAAAGCTGACTATGGCAAACTGCGTTCATTCTTTTACCATCTATAAGAGCCAGCTATTCGTAGCGACTTCTCACCCATTCTGTATCGTCGAGCTCAGCTTCTTGTATGATTCTTAAGGAAGGAATTTCTGCTTCGGCGGGAATAACTACCTCTGTACCATAAACTAACATATAGGGAGTTGGCCCAGTTGACGTGCGAACTATGGTGTGGTACCCCAATAAAGCAAATGGTAGCTTCTCGTGCCACTGCTTATGCTTCTCTACCAGTTTCCATAGTATCTTCTTGAGGTTTTTGTTGGCGGCTTCTACGGCTTCGTATATCTGAGGCCTGTAGGCTGTGGAATTCTTGTGTTTGATCTTGAAGGTTTCACACATAGCTTTCATTAAGTCACTTTTGAGGTTGGAGCCATTATCAGTAATGATTGACTCTGGAATCCCGAATCGACAGACGATACGATCGCGAAGAAAATCTGCTAGTCAATGCTTTGTAGGATGCTACTCTGACCCATTTGGTAAAATAGTCAATTGCCACTAGGATGAATCTGTGCCCGTTGGAAGCAGCAAGTTCGATTGGTCCAATAACATCCATTCCCTAAGCGGCGAACGGCCATGGTAAGCTTGTTGCATTAAGCTTATTTGGAGGTACCTTTATCATGACGGCATGTACCTGACAGCGGTGGCATTTCCGGACGTACTGGATGCAGTCTGTCTCCATAGTCATCCAAAAGTAACCAGTACGAAGAATTTTCTTTGCCAAGACAAAACCGTTCATATGTGGACCGCAGGTCCCAGCATGGATTTCTTCTAGAAGTTTAGATGCTTCCTTGGCGTTGACACACCTTAACAATCCCAAATCAGGAGTCCTCCTATATAGGATTCCTCCGCTATGAAAGAAATTGTTGGACAATCTTTGAAGTGTGCGCTTTTAAGTAGTATTTGCAAGCTCTAGTTACTCTCCTTTTGCCAAATATTCCTTGATGTCATGAAACCAAGGTTTTCCATCTGCTTCTTCTTCGACATGAGCACAGTAGGCTGGCTGATCATGGATTTTCACCGGAATAGGATCAATGAAGTTCGTATCTGGATGTTGTATCATGAATGATAGGGTAACCAATAAATCGGCAAACTCATTCTGGATTTTGGGAACATGCTGGAACTCTGTATTTGTGAACCTCTTTCTCAATTCCTGCACATGGTGCAGATAAGGGAGTATCTTGGAATTCTTGGTTGCCCATTTTCTCGTACCTGATGTATGAGTAGGTCTGAGTCCCCAATTACTAGCAACTCTTGGATGTTCATTTCAATGGCCATCTTGAGCCCTAAGATGCAGGCTTCGTACTCGGCCATATTGTTGGTGCATGGAAACCTGAGTTTGGCAGACACCAGATAATGCTGACCGGTTTCTGATACTAGGACTGCCCCTATGCCAACTCCTTTGGAATTCACTACTCCATCAAAAAACATTCTCCAATCGACATAGGACTCTGTAATATCTTCTCCTATGAATGATACCTCTTCATTTGGAAAATACGTTTTCAGGGGTTCGTATTCTCCGTCCATAGGGTTTTCAGCAAGGTGATTTGCTAGTGCCTATCCTTTGATTACTTTCTGTGCTATGTAGACGATGTCGAACTCACTCAACAGGATTTGCCACTTGGATAGCTTTCCAGTGGGCATGGGCTTCTGAAAGATGTACTTCAAAGGATTCATCCTTGATATGAGATATGTAGTATAGTCACAGAAGTAGTGCGTCAGCTTCTGAGCCACCCAAGTTAGAGCACAATAGGTGCATTCTAACGAAGAATACCGGGCCTCTTACAGGGTGAAATTCTTACTGAGATAATAAATGGCTTGTTCCTACGTTCCTATTTTATCATGCTGCCCTAGGACGCAACCGAAGGCACCATCTAACATTGCGATGTATAGTAACAGAGATCTACCTGGCTCAGGCGGTACTAAGACTGGTGGTGTTGATAAGTATTCCTTGATTCTGTCGAAAGCTTTCCGAAATTCATCGGTCCATTTGGTGGCGGCATCCTTTTTTCAACATCTTGAAGATCGGCTCACAAATAACTGTATATTGTGCGATGAACCGGCTGATGTAGTTAAGTCTCCCCAAGAAACTCATTATATCCTTGTTGTTCTTTGGTGGTGGCAATTCTTGAATGGCTTTGATCTTTGATGGATCCGGTTCTATTCCTCAGCGACTCACAATAAACCCAAGCAATTTTCCAGTAGGAACCCCGAATGCACATTTTGCGGGATTCAGTTTCAGGTTGTATCTTCTCAGTCTGTTGAAAAACTTCCTCATATCTCCCATGTGATCAATGGCTTTCTTGGACTTGATGATGATATCATCCACATATACTTCGATCTCCTTATGTATCATATCATGGAAAATGGTAGTCATGGCCCTCATGTAGGTGGCCCCTACATTTTTTAATCTGAATGGCATCATCTTATAACAGTACATTCCACACAGCGTAATGAAAGCCATTTTCTCAGCATCTTTTTCATCCATCCAGATCTGATGATCCCTAGCGAAACAATCTACAAATGATTGAAACTCATGTTTGGCGCAATTGTCTATCAGGATGTGTATGTTTGGCTTAGTTGAGATCCCGGTAGTCGACACAGAATCTGACCTTCCCATCCTTCTTTGGTACTGGCACAATGTTGGCTAACCATGTTGGATATTCAACTACCCTGAGAACCTTAGCTTTGACTTGTTTAGTGACTTCTTCCTTGATTTTCAAACTCACAGCTGGCTTGAACTTTCTGAGCTTCTGTTTTACTGACAGACAGGTTGGATCAGTTGGCAATTTCTGAGCCACAATAGATGTACTCAGACCAGTCATGTCATCGTACGACCAGGCGAATATGTCCTCATATTCACTTAGAAACTCTATGTATTCTTTCTTTTTTGATGGTGACAAATGAACGATGATTCGTGTTTCTTTGATGTTTTCTGCATCCCCCAGGTTAACGATCTCAGTCTCGTCCAGGTTGGACTTAAGTCTATTCTCAAAATTCTCAACTTTTTTAATAATCTCTTACGGTATATCATCTTCCTCTGAATCTATGTCCATTTGTTGCGTTATCTCGTTGCATGTCAAAGTCATTGGTTCATCAAGATAAGTAATAGTAATGCTATATAAGTACAGTGATGAGAGAAAATAATAAGAGTAAGCTTTATAAGAAGACCAAAATGCTTTGATAAATTCCATAACTGTTTTGAACATTGGATCTCTTTCTTGCGAAAATTAAAAAAAGAGAAAGGAAAGTAAACTAATAAAATAAAATAGTGCATGATGCTTGTTCATCCTTGCTACCCCGAGGCTCACCGAGCTCTGGTGGTTCTGATAGTACAGTTATTGAGCCATGCTCCTCTGCTTACAGCCTGTATGGAAGGGCCTTCCCCCCCCCCCCTCCCCCCCGAAAATGACACAACAATCTATTTCATCGTCTTCTAAGAACAAATTCCTTACTGCTGCCAGTGCTTTTTCTTCTTCTGGCCCATATATAACTTCGGACGGTTGGAAGGTCTGTTCCAAACGGAGTATTACCGCTCCTATGGGTAGTAATGACCGCGCCATAGTGGCAACCAGTCGTTGAATTCTTTCCAGGTATACTCCTACCCCAATCTGAAAGTGGTGCCATGTTTCTTGAGCTTGATGGGCTTAGCGATACCTTGGAGGTTCTTGCCAAGTCCCTTGCCAGGTTCATACGTGCTCCAGTTCAATATTCTTTCAATCTTGTTATCCCACCATTTGTCTTTATCAACGGCGTTGACTCACTTGATGTGGTGGTAAGTTTCCCCGCCTATCCTTCTTCTGCCTCCAATTGCTGGAATGGTCTAGTAACTGTATATGGGATTGCTACTGTTGCCGTGAATGATCACCTCTTGGTGATTCCACTCAAACTTCACTACCTGATATAGTGTTGACGCTACGGCCCCAGAGGTATGAATTTATGGTCGTCCAAACAACAGATTGTAAGGTGCAGGCACGTCTATCACTTGAAAATCAACATCAAACCAAGTAGCCCCTATCTGTAAACACAAGCTAATTTCCCCAATAGTAGACCTTTGGGATTCGTCGAAAGCTTTGACGTTGATGGCCCCGTCCTTGATCTCATGCAGCCCCTTTCCTAATGTCCTGAGTGTCACCAACGGACAAATGTTTAGGCTAGATCCTCCATCAATCAGGATTCTTGTGATAAAATAATCTTCACTGCACAGTGATATGCAACGCCTTATTGTGACTCAACCCCTTTGGCGGCAGCTCATCTTCGTGGAAAGTGATCTTGTGACTTTCCAATACCTGCCCTACCATGTTCACCATTTCTCCACCGGTGATGTTACTTGGAAGATACGCCTCACTCAGCACTCTTAACAAGTCATACTTGTGTGTGTCGGAACTTTATAGCAAAGCAAGGATAGAAATCTGTGTCGGTGTTTTGTTCAGCTGATCAATGACTGAGTATTCTTTGGCTTGTATCTTTCTCAAGAGATCGTCGAGCCCGGCTTCAGGGATAGTTGTATGACTAGAGGCCTGCTTGCTTGACTCAGCCAAATGCTCTGGGGTGTAAACCCTGCCGGTTCTTGTCATACCTTGTGCCGCTACGGCTTTCCCTAACTTGACCTTTCCATTTCTTCTAGCTTCGGCTATGTAGTCCCAAAGGATAGCCTTTGTGTCGAATGGTATTACTGCCGACATTGCCATTGGAATTGGCATGGCTATCTTTACTTTGATCGGAGCAGGCCCCTTAGGCGGTAAGACTGCAACTTCAAAGGGTGTAGGTGTGTTTGCTGGCGACACAAACTCGAGCTCAATCGGCATTGCCGTCTTTGCAGAGGATGGTGCTTCAAACTTGAGTGGCATGGACATGTTTACCTCGGTGTCCCCAGAAGGCTGAATTTAGACCACAATCGAATTAAGGGTAACTACTGGCTTCATTGGATCGTTGCCTTCTGTGATTAAATCGATTGATCCCTTGGGGTCCCAGTCATCCTCTATCTCGATCATGTGAACACTTCTGCCCTTGCGATCTGGCAGATGGTTATTGCGGACATTCGGAGCAGCTCCTTTGCTACAATGCTCTTGTTATCAATCAAAGTTTGAATCTTATGCTTCAAAGAGCGGCATTTATCAATGGTATATCCTTTCATGCCGGAATGGTATGCACAGGATTTATTTGGATTGACCCACTAAGAAGGGTTTTCTGGGATTATGGCAGGGATAGGGGTGACATAGCCAACAGCTTTGAGCATTTCGTACAGCTGGTCAATTGGTTCAGCAATGGCGGTATACTGTTTGGGAGGTCTGCGGTCAAAATTTGGTCGAGGTCTAGGGAAGTTTTAACGTGGGGAAGGTGATTGATTGTGGGATGGTTGGGTGTTGTATGCTTGGTAAACATGTGCTGGTTGGGAGTATTTGGGTGAAGTGAGCTTATATGGTGGAGATGACTGATAAGTGGGTGGCAGAGTTTGGTAAGTGGGTGAGGGTGCTTGGTAATTTGGGGTAGACTAATAGGTGATTGGAGGTATTGGGTATGTTTGGTATTTGACAGGGGATTTGGTTCTCTGTGCAACCATTACAGCTCTTACATCCCTTTTCTTCGACGTACCACCGGACTGTAAAGCCTTATTGGTAGCTTTCAAGGCTTCAAAGTTCATAACCATACCACTCTTGATACCTTCCTCGATCCTCTCTCCCAGCTTGATGATGCCCAAGAATTTGTGATTCTTGATCACCATCAGCCTCTCATAACACTGTGGGTCTTGGGCCCGAACGAAGAATTTGTTCATCTGCTCTTCTTCCAACGCAGGCCTAACCTTAGCAGCTTCTGATCTCCATCGAGTAGCATATTCATGCAAGGTCTCTGTGGGCTTCTTCTTCAAGTTTTGGATATAGAACACATCTTGCGCATTCTTCGTATTGAACCTGAATCTGTCCATAAAATCAGATGCCATGCTTACCCAGTTTGACCACTTCTTCGAATCCTAGCTAATGTACCAAGATAAGGCGTCTCCCTTCAAACTCCTCATGTAAAGCTTCATGCGGATTTTCTCATCTTTTCCCACTCTGACCAGCTTATCATAGTATGTTCTCAAGTGGACCCTCAGGTACCCTATAACATCGTACATTCGAACTTGGGAGTTTTGTACCACTCGGGCAGTTCGACATCAGGCTGTATGCACAGATCTTCATAGTTTAACCCCTTAATTACCTTACTACCTTCAACACCTTGAATTTTGCTAGTCAACCTTTTAAGTTCTTCGGCCAGATTTCTGATGAGCAAGTCCTTGTCATCGGACTCGGGTGTGCTTGAGATGGGATGGGTGGAGTGTGGCACAATCTCCACATAGATGGGGGTATTGTGTTGGGTGTAGCAGTGGTCATTTGTGGAGTTTTGGAGTTTTTGGATGATCAATGGGGTGTTATTTGAGGTATGGCAGGTATTGCAGTGGTGGTGAGGAGCGGGATGGTTTTGTTGCTTTGGGATATTTTGCGGAGGTACAGGGTTCTGAATATTTGGGAAAGTAACCTCTGGAGTAGCGAGGGAAAATGACAGACTTGCCAAATTCCGGACATGATCAAGTTCTTCCTAAAACTTCAACAGCTTTTGTTCCAGTTGGGATGTATTTTCCTTGGGGACCAGAGTACCATGAATGACCTCTACCCGTTCAGTTGAGTTGTTCAAATCTTCCATTTTTCCTCTTTGTCTGACAAGAATGGGAGGAGGATTAGGTGGAGGGACCCTGGATCTCGTAAAATATTATGCCAGAGCTCACGAACTAACCTTTAAGGATGGGAATAACCAAAAACAAAAACAAAAGGTAACAAGTCAGTGAGTATCATCAAAAAAATGTTGCAATATTTAAACACGTAGTGCTTGAAATATAAAGCACGTCCTAATTTTGGGGACCTCGTTGTGCCCGAGGTAGGCCTAGCGACAATTTAATTTGAAGAACTTAGGATGCTAAATGCCTTATTTTATTGATAAAAAAGATACAAATCCCAAATCGACACTAAAGCAACAAGAAATTAAAAGTCACTAATGGCCATTGGCCTTATTACATTTTATAAAGCAAAAAATGGAAACTCCTATCTATTTAGTCCCAGAGGGACCGTCCCCCAGACTCGGCATCATTGGCTCCATCGAATAGCTTCCCTAGCTCGCGCAGTCCCAACAGCAAGTAGGCTCTGGCTAGATGTCCTCCTTCATTTCCTTCAGCAGTTCGGCAATCTTCGACCCTTTTCAGAAACTTCTTTTCCAACTCTATTATACCTCGCTCCAGATAGACCAATCGTTCGTTGGCACTAACAGCCATATCCTTCCACTCCTCAATTAATTTTTTATTGGCTTCCTATACCTCACAGTGCTCGCTTTCGCATTCTCGGATTCTCTTTCGCAGAGGGTTGTACTTGACCTGTGCTTCAGCCTTTTCATCGATGATCCTGTTACCTCGAACAAACCCGGTTTGACCCAGACCATTATGATTATCCTCTAACTAGCTTGAATAATAAGGAGCACAACTTGCATGGTATCTGTCTGGTTCAATGGTGTCCTTTCCCAAGACAATCTTGCAATGCCACATATGTTGAGCCTGGCACCTGTAAGGGCTATCGTCATTCTGGAAGTCAGCCCGGAAGTGACTCATCTTGTCTACCCTTGGTATAACTTGCTTCCTACCCACTTGTCTCATAACCCGAAGAGGTACGCATGGGTACGTTCCTCTTAAGCCGATTAGTATTAAGAAAGGTGTGTCCCTGGATCGGACGATGAACTCCTCGGTTGGGAACCACTCGAACATCCATTGTACTTGATCCTCAGTCAGATTTTCGAAGAGTTCAACCAATTCTCTAGCATTCTCCAGTTGGGCATGTAATTCATTCGCTTTGGATGATGAAAAGTGATATGATCATCCCAGTCCCTTCGATGGATTTCCTGTCAGTACTCACCCCTTTGGAGATGTTCCACAAGCCATAGTTGAAGTAGCAGATTAAAACCCTCAAAGTGTTTGGCCCCTTGTTGACACCTTTCCAGGGCTCGGTATATTTCTGCGATGATTGTTGGTACAAGACTGAATGGTTGTCCATCAATTCCTTCCATTAGAGTTTTGGTGACCATAGCTAGCCTGGTGTGGATCCTTGCTTTCTTCATTGGAAATAGTGTCATACCCAAGAAACAGAACATGAAGACAAACACACTTTGGTGAATATGCCCCAATGATGTAAGGGCAAACTAATCAGGATAAGTACGGTAAGATTTGCTGTGACCGTACCTCTCGTACAAGTAGTCAAAGGGAATGTACAACTCTTTCAAACATGTCAAGTCTGGACTTTTATTTAGACCCATCATTTTGAGAAAACCACTACCTTTGTGATTTTCCGACATTAATAAACCCGGATTTTTCCACGGTATACCAACCATTCCTCCTATTTCCTCGAGCAATGGTGTCACTCAATGTCTTCGAAGCGGAATACAGACCTATCACAATCCCAGAATAGAGTAGCAGCTTCTATGATTTTGTTGTTGGGTTGAATTTCCAAGAGAGAGGGTAGGTTTCCCAAATACTTCCGGATGAGAGTCTGATCACTGGAGTGAAGATCCTTCCACCAGCTTAGCATTTGGGGTGAATGTTGGTGACCATGCCGAATCTGGGGAATTCGTGCCTCATGTTTCTGCAAGACAAAGGGTTAGGCCCTTACCCCTACCAGATGACTACTAAATATCAATAATTGGCATAGAAACATTTAGTTCTCCAAATAAATGCACAAAACATGGTAGTGTCCGTTTGGGTTTTAAGGAAACCCAATGGACTTTGGACAAGGCTCTCTGAAAAAGTCATTATGCGGACAACATAACTGACTTGGATAGGTTTGACTATGATACATGCACAATTAAACAGAGTAAGGTTTCTATGGGGTATTAGACTGGTACCCTTGAGCGGACAACTCAAGAGGGAAAAGCACGAAACCGTCGACTACACCGTTGACCGACTGGTTTTACCGCAAATATGCCTTTGCCAAATTTAGGGGTGATAATATTGGAAGGGCGCAACCACTCATTATAAGCGTTGCTATGGTATTTTGTTTGGCACGAGTGGAATATGATGTTGAAAAAATGTGATTGCAATAATTAAAACAACTTGTCATGTATTGCACGTTCATAATAATAATTACAATAATTTGAAACGGTAATACGGAATGCAGTAAAGGAAAGCGGTAAAAGAAATAAAGCAAAGAAACAAAGAGGCAAGTCAGTTTCAAAGTAGAAGAGGGAATTAAATGCTTAAAACAAGTAAATGCATATAAGAAATGTAAAGTAGCAGTAATAGCTTGAAATGGTAAAAGCCTAAAAGAAATCCCCAGCAGAGTCGCCATGCTGTCGCGCCCCCTTTTTCCTCGCGGAATTCGGGTTTATGATGTTTGGAAGGACAACTCGTTCCTTTTTGGGAATTGGGTTTAAGAAAATTGAAGAGTCGCCACCTAATGATTTAAGTGCATTAGGACACTAAGAAGCACTTGAAATTATTCCAAGAGGAAGGTGTTAGGCACCCCTCAGAATCCACTAGTGTGGTTCCCGGCCAAGCTATTGTTGTGACTTAAAGTACAAATAACACATAGGCAAGTAAGACTTCAAATAAGAGGGGATTTATCACAAAAAGGCTAAAAATAAACGAAGTCGGAAAGCGTTAAAGAGAGTTGATTTAGAAGAAACGTTTAAAAGAAACAAAGAACGAGGAAATGGGGTCCTAGGTTTATTAATAATATGGATCACCCCACACAACACCCGGTAATCACTTATACATGTGGTGTTATCGTGTGGTCATCATATCCATATCTACGTTTTCCCACCCATTAAGGTATTAAAGCACGGAATAGTCTAGTTTTCTTATTGCATGCTATTACCCGCCCCGATCCTATCAATCCCGGAGGTATTTAGGATTACTAACCCTAAAGGGAGGATATATTGGGCTTATTGGTGGTTTCAAAAGGTTAAAAATACTAAGGAGACAAACAAAACACATATAGCAAGTTAGGGGGAGAGCATATAAGCAAATAACAAGGCTCAGATAGACATCCTTTAAATCAAAGAAAAACACATAGTTTAGCATGTCTTGCACATACTGCTTAAGGTATAATTAAAACTTAAAGATTTGAGGCAGACTAATTTATTACATAGTTCATATAGGAAGCTCGACTCAGGCCTGCCTGCTGGTTGTAGTTAATAAAATCTGATTCAGTTTATAAGTTTATCCTAAGGCTTGCCTAAGTGTTGGACGAAGCTCCTATAGGCATGATATCTACTGATTTCAGAAAAGAATGAAATAGATTGAATACAAACTGATTAAGAAAAGTTGCCAGTTAAAAGTGAGTTTTTAGAATAAGAGCACAAGTTCTGATATCTAATTACATTTTTTGGTTATTAGGGCCTATAGATAAGTTTGCCTAGTGAAAAGCGGGTATGCAAGAATCAGAAAGGACCTATAGGCATATTTTCTACGTGCATGTGCAGAAGCTATAGACATAATATCTACATGAAAGTGCAGGATCACTATAGTCATGGCATCTAAATGAGAATGCTGAAGTTCTTATAGTCATGGTAGCTACATGAATATGCTAAAGTTCTTGTAGACATGGTAACTAAATGAGAATGCAGAAATGCTTATAGGCATGGTAGCTATATGAAAAATGCAGAAATCTTATAGGCATGGTAGCTACATGAAAAATGCAGAAATCTTATGGGCATGGTAGCTACATGAAAAATGCAGAAATGTTATAGGCATGGTAACTACATGAAAAAATACAGAAACCTTATAGGCATGGTAACTACATGAAAAAATGCAGAAACCTTATAGACAGGGTAGCTATATGAGAAAATACTGAAACTAGAGATTCCTATAGGCAAGTTATCTACCCTTTTACATGCATGGTTACCCTCCTTTTTCACTAACCATCCCCAAAAGTTTATTACAAAGTTATTACAATCCAAAGAAAATTACAACCAAGGAGAGCCTGATTCACACTTCATGTTTGCAGTATGAAGTAAACCAACTCCAAGATCATGTTTCAAAGCCTTTCTCTCATTTGGATGTGTCAGAGTTACCTAAGATCTTCATATGGACTCCGGGAAGTTCTCACACCCAAATGCATTACAAATTAAACATAGTGCAGTGTGGAAGGGCCATCAGGCGTCCAAGTTCAGAAGGAACTCAAGCGTCCCAAGGCAAGGCTCACGAGAGGGGGGCAGAACTTAGGAACTAAGAGAGAGAGTGCAAGTGCAGAAATGAAATTCTGAAAGGGGAAAAGGGAAAGAGAATAACTTAAAATCCGTGCACAAAGGGGTATAGGGGAGTGGGGTATTTGCAAGAACACAAGAAGAGCAGGCTGATGGGCATACTCAACAATGGGATATGCTGGCACACCCTCCAGCCTGTTTATAGGTTAAGACCCTATTGGTTCAAAACTCAGTTCATGGACAACAACTCATATTGCCATGCCCTAAGTCACCACTCACAAACATATAGGGGTAATGGGATGGGGAGCAAAGATTCACAACAGAAACAGGCAGTAGAACATAGGCATACCAAGCTAAATATCAAATTCTACATAAACAATAAAGTAGACATGGATACAAAGATTGTAAGTAAACACATTGGGTGTGATGCTGAAACTTAAATTAGTACATACCAGTTTCAAAGAAACGAGTAGAAAAAGCAGTAGTCTTGTAAAGCCAAAGTGAAAACGGGAAGACAGAATACTATAAGTGTGAGTTCAGAAGAGATTGTGAAATTGTAAATTCTGTAGTGTAGGATTGTTAAATCGTGTGTGCTTTGTGAAAAAGGGTCGTGTATTTATAGTGTAGAAAGCAGGCAGAAATAAGGAAAGAAAATAGTTTGAAAACTGATTGTCAATCAATTACACAAACCTTCCCTTAATTAAGAGATTCGGATTCAAATAGGTAAAACCATTTAAGGAAAGGAATTAAATAAATACTTTGTGTAAAGCATGAAATTGATGGCAGATAAATAAAGGTTATTTAAGGACATGATTTTGACAATACACGGTTTGTGAAAATAAGGCAAGGGAATCAATTAACAGCTAGTAAATCACAAGATCTGAAATTCGGTATGAATGAACCAAGTCATAAAAGATGAAGAAGGGTTTTACCTAAGTCGAGTCACATAGGAAATCAATAAAAGATGGAAAGAAATCAATCAATCTATATTCAGAAGGTTGTTTACACTAATTGCAAATTTGAAAACCATTTAGAGGAAAATTCATCATATATATAAGGAGCATGTGAGCATGAAAGAAGACTATCGTGTAAATAAGTAGAAAAAATCCAGTGTAGAAGAGTTTACCAAAAAGTTCAGCATTGTATGAAAACAAATGTCCAAACTCAGTTCAGAGACTTAAAGTCAGTCTGATAGAGTTAAGGGTTCTAAAATAAAACCCTAGTTCGATCAAATCACATAATCAAACCTCGGCAGAACCCCCAGATTCTAGGGTTTCCACCTTGAATCAAGTACAGAGATGAGAAGGCAAGTACTTGAATCGAAACATGTTTAGAGGTTTCAGAAAAGATCTGCAACTTCTGACATGCTTCTTCCATCAATCAGAACTCATGAATAGCATGTAAATATAGTAGAAGAGTTCAAAGCAAACAGAGTAAAGAAACTAATTCGAAACATGATGAGGAATAACTGATAAGAACTGTAGAAGAAAACATGCTTAAGAAGATCCTTTTAAAAGAGACTTAAACAAGGTTCAGTAGAAGAAAAGAAAAAATAGTAAGAACACTTAAGAATACGGTAGAAGAATACAGCAGGCGAAACATACCAGACCATGGTAGAAGAAAATAGCAGAACATAGTAGAAAAGCATACAAGGACATAGTATAGAAAACACAATAGAAGAACACACAAGAACGGAATATAGAAAGCACAATAGAGGAATATACGTGGTAGAAGGAAAACATAAGAACACAGTAGAGGCAAATACACACAAAATAAAAGGATAAGAAAGTCAGATAAACACTTAAGCATTTTCAGAAAACCCTAGATCGGAAAAAGAAAGACTTCGAAAAGTAGTTTTTGAAAGAAAAGTTAGGAAAATCGTTTGAAAACTCAAGTAGAGCATAGATACACAACAGATCTTAAAAAAATCGGAGAAAACCTCAAAGGGTTAGGGTTTCAGAAGAACCCTAGAATGAGAAAGGCTTTGAAAAGGTCACTGATCTAAGTCGGGGAGGTCAGAACCAGGCTCAAAACGCCATGGTACGCCGGAGCAAGGCCGGCGATGACTCTGGAACCTTGAATCGGCAAAGTTCTGAGCATAAACCTTCAAGGTCTGACCTCGAATCTTCAGGTATCAGGTGTGTAAGAGCAAGGGGAGGTGAGTATAAGACTCTAATGGCCCGAGAAGCCATAGATTCCGGTGGGTTTCATGGTGGAAGTGGTAGGAGAGGATTAGGGTTCAGAGAAGGTTCAAGAGAGTTTGAGAGAGTGGGGGTTTCAGAGGTGGCGAATGAATGAAAATGGTTTTAGGGTTGGGGTGTTGGTGGATTAAAAAGGAAAGGTGGAATCGTGGTCGTTGATCATTTTGATCAACGGCCTGGATCAAAAGGGGAGTTGGGTGGGTAAAATAAATGGTTCAGGGGTCGGGTAATTTAGAAATAGGGCCGGGTAATATCAAATTGCAATTGGGTTTAATTGGGGGGTTGATTTGGGGTACAATTGAAATGAAATTGGGTTAGATTTTAAATAGCTACTTTCCCTTTTTATTTTATAAAAATAGTAAAATAATTTCTGAAAACAAATCAAAGGTGCTAAATTAATTACTAATATATAAATATTAGATTAAAAATATTGGAATCAAATTTGTAATTATAAACGCAATTAATTCTTAAAATAGGCTAATATTACAATTATATGCAATTTAGCTTTAAAAATATTAAATAAATTTATAAAAATGTGTAAAAATTACCTTAGCTATATTTTGGGATAAATATGAGAATAAAATAAATTAATCACCAAAATTATAATTTGAGGAATAATTATTGGTTTTTGAATTGCTAAAATAGGGCAATAATTTTATTTAAAAATCTTTTAAATATTAGGAAAATACTAAAATAATTGAACACGCTTATATATGCAGACATATGCTATTTTGAAAGTATTTTCCTAAAATATACAAAGAAAAATTTGGTATCAATAAAGGTGATCATTCATGGTGATGGAAGTAGCCCCATCTACACTAATCAGACCGTTTTGGTCATCGAAATAGAAAGAACCTGGGTGGAGAAACATATCATCGCATTGTAGGAGTCAACGCAATTGAAAAGGACTGATGGTGGAGCAACAAGATACAAAGAATACTGCTATGGACGGGGTATGAACCCGGCAAGGGTCTCGGCAAAAAGCTTCAGGGGATCACCAAACCCGTATAACCACAGTATCATGGCATGACTTTTAGACTCGAATATGAATACACAAGGCAGGAATACCAGGATTGGTCACCACCACGGCATGCTCCTTATTATGCACTAGAACAACCGATTCCACCTCTGCACCAGACATTCCATCAAGCTGACGTGATGTGGGGATCTAAGAAAGATGAGGTTTTAGCTGGCATGAGGAAGCTATTTCTAGATGAAGAAGACATGGACTGCAGTGCAATAGTTGAGGAAGAGGAGGAAGAAGGAGTTGTTTTCAAGAACTAAACTGCTGCATCATCTTGGGCCCGTCAAGTTTTTGGGTAGCCTAGCAAATTAGCATGAATTATTTTAAAAATAATTTTGAGCATTTGAGACATTTTTCAGTATTTTGTTTTGAAATAATTGCTCGAGCCATCGAGATGCACTTGTTGAGGTTTTAAAATTTTATTAATGCATTACTGTTTTTCATATTTATTATTATTTTTTATATTTTTATTTTCAGTATTATTATTACTTATCCCGATGAACCTACGACCGTGACATGTAATGAGACAACACAACATAAGGATAGTGATTTAGAGGATCTGGAAGATGATCCAATACTTGAGGAAATCGTCAGAGAAGTATAAAACTTTGAAAATAAACCAAAGTCTAATTTGGAGTAAACTGAGGCCGTTAACTTAAGGGATTCCGAAACAGTCACGGAAACACGTATAATCCTTCATCTATCACCGTCAGAGAAGGAAGAGTACATTAGATTCCTAAAAGAGTATGAAGATATCTTTGTATGGTCCTGTGGTAATATGACTGGTTTGAGCATATCCATAGTGGCTCACAAGCTACCCACTAATCTCATGTGTCCACCGGAAAAGCAGAAGCTTAGAAAGTTCAAGCCGGATATGAGTTTGAAGATAATCACCAAGAAAATCAAGCCAAGGTTCTCTGAGTGGTCGAATACCCAACTTGGTTGGACAACATTATGCCAGTTCTGAAGAAAGATAGGAAAGTTAGAGTATGTGTCGATTACCGAGGTATGAACAGATCAAGTCCTAAGGATGATTTCCCGTTGCCCAAAATACACATATCGATTGAAAATTGTGCCAAGCATGAGCTCCAACTGTCACGACCCCAATCCCGGTCGTGATGGCGCCCAACACAATTGCTAGGCAAGCTCACCATTTACACTCTCAACCCGAGCATGAAGCTCAAAACTAGTTATTTGAATATCATTAATAATAATGAAACTAAAAGATTATGCTGAATATCACTATAACACAGAATATACTCCCAAAGACCTGGGGGTCATAAGTCTAGAGCCTCTAACAATACAGTGTAATAAGACTCCAATAATACATAGTCTCAAAACTGCGAAAAGATAACAAAAGAGATAGGGGAGGAGTCGGGTCCTGCGGACGTCAGGCAGCTACCTCGAC
>MU702986.1:46777-73378 GCA_026770625.1 Nicotiana glauca | reverse complement strand
TTTTTACACCATAATAACATATTCCGAGTCCAAATATTCATACCTGATGATATCCCTTCGAATCCTCTTCAAAATCGCCCAAAATCGCCTCTCGTTCGAAGTCCAAATCGTTTTCTTATTTCTGAAATTCGCGAACACTGGTTCATTAAACCCTCAACATTTTTCGCTTCTGCGGTCCCGATACCGCTTACGCGGGACCGCTTATGCGGTTCTCATTAAACTCCCCAGAAATCGCTTATGCGATCAGGCATCCGCTTCTGCGGTTCCCCATCTTCCGCTTCTGCGGTAATTTCTCCGCTTTTGCGGACCCGCTAACGCGACCAGACTTTCGCTTTTGCGGAATTGTCCTGGGATCCCCTTGGTCGCTTCTGCGGCTCTCCCACCACATCTGCAGAACCGCTTAAGCGGCTCCTTTTTCGCAGATGCGGAAACAACAGAAGGCTTAAAGATCTGCTGCAACACCAAGCTTCCAACTTTCGTTTAATCATCCGAAATCACCCCGAGGCCCTCGGGACCTCAACCAAAAATACCAACCTACTCCAAAGCATCATACGAACTCGTTCCAATCATCAAACCACGTCCATATACACGAAAATCATCAATTCACCACCGATTCAAGCCTAAGTTTATCAAATTCTTCCGAAACTCACATTCGATTAAAAACCCAATTAAACGACGTCCGAATGACCTGAAAATTTGGAAACAAGTCCAAATTCACCTAACGAAGCTAGTGCAACTGTCGGAATTCCATTCCGACTCCTGGATCAAAATATCACCTATCAACCGGAAATTGCCAAAATACTAACTTCGCCAAAACATGCTAACTTCTTCACCGGACCTCCAAAATTACTTCTGATTGCGCTCCTAAGCCTTAAATCATCACCCGGAGCTAACCGAATCATTGGAATTCAATTTCGAGCCCTCTAACTCATAAGTCAACATCCGGTTGACTTTTCCAATTTAAGTCTTCTTAAAAGAAACTAAGTGTCTCATTTCTTATCAAAATTACTCCAATTAAATTCTAACGCACCCAATACCGATGATGAAACATAAAGAAATACAATAAGGGGGAAATGGGGCGTAACTCACGTGACGACGGGTCAGGTCATTACACCAATCCTTTGTGAATTGCTTCGCGTGATACCATCAGATCTGGATGGATGAAGAGGATGCAGAAAAGACAGTCTTCATCACACCATGGGGGATATACTATTACAAAATGATGTCGTTTAGTTTTAAGAATGCTGGAGCAACCTAAATGAGATCCATGACAACCATCCTCCATGACATAATACACAAGGAAATAGAGGTGTACATGGATGACGTTTTTATCAAATCTAAAAGGATTTCGTGTCACATAGCAGAGCTGAAGAAATTCTTCGATCGGCTTCAAAAATACAATTTAAAACTGAATCCTCCAAAATGTGCCTTCGGAGTCCTTCTGGAAAATTGTTAGGATTCATCGTCAGTCGCTGAGGGATTAAGTTAGACCCATCAAAAGTCGAAGTTATCCAAGACTTGCCACCTCCAAAGAATAAAAAAGATGTGATGAGGTTTTTAGGGCGCCTCAGTTACATTAGCCACTTCATAGAGCACAATCAACTGTGATATGTGAGCCAATCTTCAGAATGCTGAGAAAATATGCTGCAACAAGCTGGACTATAGAATGCCAGAAAACTTTCGACAAAATCAAGGAGTATTTATCTGAACCGCCTATTCTGGTCCCACCAGAACTGGTAAGACCTCTATTGATTTATTTGTCCGTGTT
The DNA here is from genome assembly GCA_026770625.1 of Nicotiana glauca. Lineage (NCBI taxonomy): Eukaryota > Viridiplantae > Streptophyta > Magnoliopsida > Solanales > Solanaceae > Nicotiana > Nicotiana glauca. The sequence continues at coordinate 71,610 of MU702986.1, read as the reverse complement.
AGATGGGACTTTTGGTTGAATTTTGGGACAACAAAATTGGAAGAAAGGAGCAGGCAATAATCTGCCTAAACGCTGTTTATATAACACTAGAAATCAGAATCACATAGAGATCCTGCCTATAGGACTTAACGATTAATAACATGAACTGCCTAACCTAAAAATATGTGACTGATCGCGTGCTTTTTTGTGCTTATGTGTGGAATTTAACTTGAGAATTTCATTATTATTATGTGCAGTCCTAATTATTTTGAATGTGGCCTAGTTTTTATTATTTTGAGCATCCTAAGTAAGTCTAGAACCACCGAAATAGAGGTTCAAAGCCTTCTGGATCGTAGGCATGGGACGGGTAATGCACGCATAAGACACAACTTAGAATTGAATTAGAATGCCTTTAAGTAAACAACTTCAACATAGTAATTGGGTAGCAGGAGATGATAGTCTGTGCCTGCTGAATAATATCTACAATCCCAACCTCAAGGGAATTGTGAAGTATTATTTATGTTGCACGGGGTGATACTTTAGGCTAAAAAACTTAGGGCCCCCCTCCTTTGTTTATGTATTTGTTATTTACACTTAGACACTTAACATAGATCTTTGTAGTTGTATCCTTGTAATCATTAATATTTGTACCGATTCTCATATGTTTTAATAAGATTCTTCAACTTCTAAATTTTCCTTTATTTATTTGGTCACCTAACCTAATTAATCACAATCCACATAGTTTAAAGTTCGGTCAGAACCCACAGTTGTGGACCTCAAAGAGTGCTTAACACCTTCTCTTTGAGGTAATTTGAGCCCTTACCCGATCTTTGGTGACACGAACTAGTCAAACAGAGTTATTCACAAAAATGGGTGCCCTAGCGCACCTTAAAATCATTAGGTGGCGACTCTTCTCTTTTAATACCCATTTAAAAGAGTTGTCACACGTCAAAACCTGCTTTCGTGAGAAAACGGGGTGCGACAATCTCGACTTTGATTAGGACACCGACTAGATGAATCAGGAAAGTTTCCTTTACCTTTTGCTTTTTATTTGTGTGTCATGGGGACATGCCACAATTTAAAGTGTGGGGTGGTAGATGAATATATGTATATGTGTGTTTGTTTTCATTTTTTTTTTATCAATCTTTTTTTTTGACGTTTCCCGATGATGGATTTCCTCGACTGTCTTCTTGAGGGATCAAAGTCGAAGAAAAAATATTTTATTTTTCTTAGGTAGTATAATAATTCCTCCTTGGTTTTCTTTATGTCGCGGTTCTTTTTCAAGGATTTTTGTTTGAACTCGGTGTAGTTAGTTTTTTCTTTTATTAGTATTAGTGAAGTCTTTACTATGTAATAATGGAAATGACATTTCTTGACATTGTTATGCCTTGAAAGTGGTGAGTGCCTTAGTTGTGACGCCTAGGCTCAATCATTGACTCGTGTATAAGTGCCTTAAATTAGTTGATTGTAATATTGCTTAACTGCTTTGACTAGAGAGTCGACAAAGATCCGATCCTAAGTGAGTTATGTGCCATGTGTGTGTGAGATTTTGTGATATTTTATGTATGTCGATTGATCTCTAGAACTTGCCCCGTATGTTTGCAAAGCGAAATAGTAGTCTTGTTCAGTCTAGGAAGTGATATATGTATTTCTTTGTTGAGCCAGATATATGATTTTACCCTCCAAATTAATGTGTATCTTAGTTAGCCTCATTGAACTTGTATTCCCATTTCTTTGGAAACCACACGACAAGCCTAGTCCATTTTGTTTGAATTGACCATTTGTTTGAATCTTCTACCTCTCTTGAGCACTTGAATTTGTTATGAGCTTGTTAAAAGCTAAGTAGAGGTATGGTTGAGTTTTTGAGTGAAACTATAGAAAAGGAGAAAGGTGCACTGTTTGAAAAATAAATTGTGGGAGACACTTATAGGGAATTGAAAAAAAGAAGAAGAGAAAATCAGAATCTAGAAAAAGAAAAAAAATAGTGTTTGTGTATATTATAAAAATAAATAAATTATTCCTTGCTAGTGGTGAATCTTGTTTTGTCTGTGCTTAAAGAAATTGGGAACTTAGTGTTAATATGTTGTGAAGGTTGGGGTTTGGTTCAACACATGTGTGGGGTTTAAATTGTTAATGTATATGTATTAAAGTGCTTAGGAAGGTGTAGTTACTATATCCAAATGTATCCTACCCGTCCTTCAGCCTACATTAAAACCAAAATACATTCCTACTTGATCCTTGACTGAATGAGCGCAATTAGTAGAGTATTACACTACGGACAAGCATATGGTACATTCTTTGTGGTGCATGAATTTAATTTCTAAGAGTGAGTTAACTCTTTCTATCTTGGGTTCATATTTGTTCTTGAAATTTATTGTGTGTGGAACTACTCTATATCATTGGTGCGATGGAACATGATTTGCCAAGGAAAGATAATGTATTTGGCCTCTATGTTAAAATAAGTGAGCAAGTTTTTGAAAAATACGTGGTGCTTTTGAGTCAAGTCTTGAAGCTAGGATTTTATGATAGGGTGTTTAGTCTGCTTTAAATATTCTTGGCATGATGCATTGGGGAGTTGTCTGAGAAGAAGGTTTTTTCTCTGTGAAGTGTAGTTTGATTGCTCGAAAGCGAGCAATGGTTTAAGTGTGTGGTGTTAATGGTAGGCTAGAATCACGTGTTTTAGTCCTAGTTTGCACTCCAATTACTGCATTTTACTTGTTTTGAGCTTAAATGTTAGTGTATTGCGCTTATTATATGTTTTATGCCCTGCAGGAAGTGATTTTGAGTAAAAAAGATAAGTTGGAACTAATTCGAACAATATGGAGCTTTGAAGTCTAAGAAAAAGCCCAAAGAGTGAAACGGGGATCGCGTTCGGGGGTCGGGAGCCAAGTCTGTATATAGCATAGTTGCACCACATGGGGTAGCGCGCGTGTACAAATTTCTTGGAGTATTTTTCCTATTTAGGCTTGGAAAGGATAGATTCGTCCGGGCCCACGCATACATGGTATAAATGTACCAAAAAGATGTTTTTGAGGGGACTTTGGACCTTGGAAGCTTTGGGAGACATTGGAGGCTACAAGACACATGATTTCATCATCTTTCCATCAATTCAATACGGGAGTTTGGATTGTAACGTTAGATTTATTCTTCCTTACGCTTTAACTATAATTGCGATGACTTCCTCCATAATTATTTTAGGTTTGAAGGATATGGTATTTTGATAAATATTTGTGGATGTTAACTTTAGTTCTTGCTTGAATTTGTTTATGGAGTTTTGAATTGTTGCAACTTTATTCACCAGTCTATTTAATCGAATGAGAATTTTTTTGGTGATTATCTTTGCATTTTTTTTGTTTGATTTAATTCATTGATTCTCTTAAGTAATCGAAAGAACTTGTTGAATTATTGATTAAATCAAGTTAGGAGAATAGTCGAGAGACGTTTTCCTAAAGACTAATCCATTAACACATGCTTGCATACTTTCACAGTGCTTATATTAGTTCATCTTGTAAGTTAAGAGTTTATCGAGAGAGGAGTCTTGACTACACATTTGAACTAATCATCGAGTGAATTCATGAGAATCATTAGAACATTAGAGCGAATTAAACTAAAGTTAAATCCCAAATAGCTATCATGCACCTATCCTGTCAAACTCTTATTCTTCACATAGATAAGAAACCAACTATGCTAATCTCTAGTTATTTGCAGTGTATTGTCAATTGTTGTATTTTAGTAGTTAAACATATTTCATAATCATTTAACTCAAGTGTTGATCCTCCTAGAAATTAAACCAAAAATTACTTGAACATTATTTTAATCCAATCCATGTGGAGACGATATTTTACTATACTATCTTTGACTAGCGAGCAACAATTTTTGTGTTGTGTTTTACGCTCATCAATGGATGATGGAAGTGGAGCATGATATCCATCCCCGAGTACTCACCCAATAAAATGCGAGGACAAGATAGTACCATACTACATCATGCTAACCAGTTTTAATAATGCAGTCTAGCATACATTAGGAGAAATTACACTCCCTATCTTGGCCGGCGGCGTGATGCTGGAGACGATATTCCACATCATGGTCCAAGCCAACGCATATAATGCCATAGTGGGACGAGAGTGGATACATCCCATGAGAGCCATCCCCTCCAACCTATACCAAGTAATTAAATTCCTAACACTATAGGGAATATTCAGCATAAGCGGAGAACAATGTGTGTTCCGTGAGTGCTATCACATTGCATTAGACAGCACAACATCCCAACAGAAAAAGACAAGGAAAAAGAGGCATAGCAATCAACAGGACTGAGGTCGACGCAAGAAGAGACTAGGGACGTCATCGTGGATCCCAAAATGGTTGAGGCTACGGATTCGACCACAGAAGACCTCGACCCCACTCAATTGTAACTCAATGATTGTAGCAAAAAGGCCTACATTGGCTGCAAACTCAGAGAACTAGGTAATTTAGTCAATTCTTAATAACTAATGCAGATTTATTTACCTTCAGCCATGCAGATATGCCGGGCATCCATAGGAAGATCGCCACACATAAATTAAACGTCGACCCATTCCACCCCCAGTAAGGGAGGTCAGGCGTAAATTCAACCCCGTCATCAATGATGCCATTTGCAAGGTGGTGGAGAAACTATTGAAAATGGCTCCATCAGGGAGTCAAAGTACCTCAAGTGGATCGCCAACGTAGTGATGATCAAAAAGAAAAAAATAGGAAATGGCGGATGTGCGTGGATTTCACTTACTTGAACAAAGCATGTCCAAAGGATTCAATCCTGTTACCACACATCGACCAACTCATTGGCACAACGACCGGGCACGAGTTATTGAGTTTCTTGGATGCATACTCAAGCTATAACAAAATACTTATGGATGAAAAAGACCAGGAGAAAACCATGTTCATCACTCACCAAGGAACGTATTGTTATAGGGTCATGTTGTTTGGGATAAAGAACGTAGGGGCTACATATCAAAGATTGGTCACGAAGATGTTCAAAGACCAGTTCGGCAAGACCGTGTAAGTAGATATAGATGACATGTTGGTCAAGTTCGTAAAGGAAGAGGACCATATCAATCATCTGAAGGAAGCTTTTGACATACTAAGACGGTACAGAATGAGACTAAACCCGGAGAAATACGCGTTTGGCGTAGCCCCCAGCAAGTTCTTGGGCCTTTTAGTGTCACGATGGGGGATTGAGGTCAAACCAGACCAAATCAAAATTGTCAAGGGGATACCGAAAATCTTCACTACCAAGAAGTAATTCAAAGGTTGACTGATTGAATTGCCTCCCTATCGAGATTTATCTCACGGTCATGTGATAGATGTCATAAATTTTTTGGCATGCTAAAAAAGGATGAAGGTCGTGAATGGACTGCGCCCAAGCTCTATAAGAACTGAAGGCATACCTATCATCACGCCTCTGCTTTCAAAGTCCAAACCTAGGGAACACCTCCTCGTCTATCTAGTTGTCTCCGAAGTAGCGGTAAGTGCAGTCCTGATCCCCAAAAACAAAGGTACATAATCTCCCATTTTTATATTATCAAAACACTCGTCGACATCAAGACGAGGTACCCGCACCTCGAAAAACTGGCTCTGGCATTTGTCTTAGCTTCACGAAAGCTTAGATCCTATTTCTAATGCCACCCTATCTCGGTCGTTACAACCTTTCCCCTGAGGAACATTTTGCATAAACCCGAGCTATCGGGGAGACTGGTCATGTGGGATATCGAGCTAAGCGAGCGTGATATAACATCCACAAATGGCGATAAAGTCGCATGTTCTCATCGACTTCGTCGCAGACTTCAGTGCAAAGATAATTCCTGAAATTGAAAAGGAAGTCGTCCAAGCTTCTCTCTAAACACAAGACCTTTGGGTCTTATACACTGATGGAGCATCCAACGCATCAGGATCAGGATAAGGACTCATACTCGAGGTCCCCACAGGCGAAGTAATTCGCCAGTTCATAAGGTGCCCAGATATGACTAACAACGAGGCTGAGTATGAGGCCGTAATTGCAGGGTTGAAGCTAAAATTCAAGTATGGGGCGAAGAGGTTGAAACTCCGCTATGATTCCTAGCTCATAGTCAACCAAGTCACAAGAACTTTCCAAATCAAGGAACAAAGGTTGCAAAATTAGCAAACCGAGATCTGCAAGCTATTGCGTGAGTTTGACGAATGTCAGCTCGACCAGATCCTATGTGTGTAGAATGCTGAAGTGGACGGCCTCGCCAAACTGGCCGCAGCTACCAAAAGCATCATGACCGGGAATAAAAGTGTAGTCCACCTCCTCAACTCATACTAGACCAAATCGAGGTAAGAACTGTAAGCTTAAATTGGGATTGGCGCAATCGTATTATTTCCTATTTACAGGACGTCACACTCCCAAACAACAAAACGAAGCCAAGAAACTAAGAATACAAGCATCCAGATACAGTCTCCTCCATAGCAACTTGTACAAGAGGACTTACAGATACCCTCTGAAAAAATGCTTGGGCTCAAACCAGACCCAAAGCATTCTCGAAGAAGTCTATTAAGGCTATTGTTGTGCTCACTCCGACAATCGAGCACTCGTGAGATGCCTTATACGGGCGGGATACTATTGACCCACCATGAAAAAGGATGCCTGACTTCGTGGGAAAATGCGAACAATGTCAAAAGTATGCCCCAATGATTCACCAAGCTGGAGAAAACCTCCATTTGGTCACCTCCCTGTGGCCGTTCATCAAATAAGAAATAGACATCGTGCCCCCCCCCCCCAATAGAGCGAGGTAATGTATGTTTCCTTTTGGTTTTAACTGACTATTTCTTTAAAAGGGTGGAAGCAGGAGAATTCGCCCAAATATGGGAATAAGAGGTAATCGCCTTTATATGGCGGAACATCATCTGCCGATTATGCCTACCCAAGGAGATCAACTATGACAACGGAGCTAGTTCACAGGTAAGGAAACTAGAGAATTCTTCAAGAAATGGCATATTAAGAGGATACTTTCAACCCTATATCACCCAGTGGGTAACGGAAAAGCAGAGTTCTCCAACAAGTCTATACTAAACATCATGAATAAAAAGCTCGAAGACGCCAAGGGACTATGGCTGGAAATACTGCTAGAAGCATTATGGGCGTACTGAACAACTCCAAAGACGAGCACAGGAGAGACACACTATTCTTTGGTCTATGGGACCGAGGTAATAATACCGGTCAAAGTCAGAGAACCCAGCCTAAGGTACTCCTATGATAGCGGTACGAGTAATGATGAGAGTAGAAGTCAGTAACTTGACAAAATTGGTGAACGAAGAGAAATGGTGTACATATGAATAGTCGCAAAAAAAACACAAAACAGAATGCTATTACAACAAGAAAGCAAAGGTCCGACCTCTTAAAGTTGGGGATTGCGTGCTCAAAGCCAAAACTCAAGCGAGCAAAGACCCACGGGAAGGCAAGCTGGTAACAAACTGGGACGGTCCGTACAAAATCACAGCCAAAGCAAACAAGGGTTCAATCCAATTAGAGGCAATTGAAGGAAAGCAATTACCAAACAATTGGAACATCAATCATCTCAAATATTTCAACCTCTAAGAGAAAAAGTGTCCCCTAAGTCGTACTTTTTTCCCTCACTTGAGTTTTGCCCCATTTGGATTTTCTCAATGAGGTTTTTAACGACGCGGTGAAGGGAACACTTCGAGTCAAAGTACGCAAGAGAGGACGGGTATTACTTTTTCATTGCCCGACTCCTCGATACTCTCCAAGTCAAACAATGAAGGGACTAGGTGGACTGGGACTAGGACTACAAACAACACCCAAAATTTGTAGCTCTCTCTAAGTATGTAACCAAAGAAACAACGTCGAAGTGATAAGAAACTTACGTTTATTAGGACACATATTTTGTGTTAAGGTTATGTTCGACCACACCTGAACAACACTTATAGGCCCTCGGCCACGGGTTAATAAAAGGTTATGTTTGACCACGCTTGAATGACACTTATTAGCCCTCGGTCACGATTTAACAAAAGGTTATGTTCGACCATGTGACGACCGAAAGGGGTCATCACTATTTTCTTATCCATTCTGAGCTTTCAAGACCTTGAAAACCTCATTTATATTTGTCTTGATTTGCGTGTGCAGTCCGTACGAGTAGTTGGAAGCTCAAATATGAAATTCTGTGAAAATTTACTAAGTTTTGATATTAAAATTAATAAATTTGACTACGGTCAAATTTTTGGGTAAACGAACCCGGACCCATGATTTGACGATCTCAGAAGGTCCGTAGAAAAATATGGGACATGGGCGTATGCCCGGAATCGGATTTCGAGGTCTCAAGCCCGAGAAAAGAATTTTTGAGTAAAATTATTTTCTGAAAATGCTTAAGGAAAATGAAAATGATATTTGATTTAAAAAAATGATGGTATCGGGCCCGTATTTTGGTTTCGAAACCCGGTACGGGTCATATATGTGGTTTAAGCACTTTCTGTAAAGTTTGGTTGAAAACGGACGTCGTTTGACGTGTTTCGGACTCAAAATGGAAAATTTGATGTTTTATAAAGTTTGAAAAAATTCTTGGATTCTAAAGCTTAATTCGTGGTATATGACGTTATTTTGGCAATTTGATCACACGGTTAAGTTCGTAGAATGTTGTTGAGTTAGTGTATGTGTTTTATTAGGAGCCCCGAGGGCTCGAGAGTGTTTCAGAGGTGTCTCGGAGTGATTTCGGACTTAGAAAAATTGCAGAAAAATTGCAAAAACAGTACCCCGTGAACAGTACCATGTACAGTAAGTACCCTGTGAACAGTACCATGTATAGTACCCTGTTAACAGTACCATGTACAGCACCCTGTGAGCAGTATTGTGTACAGTACCCTCGTGAACAGTAAAAATGCGTGAACAGTAACCCCGAATTCTGGACAGAATGTTTATTTCTGAAAATGGGACTTTGTCCCATATTCCATTTTTGTCAAGTTGGAACTCGGGAAGAGGCGATTTTCAGGAGATTTTCAGAGAAAATAACGAGGTAAGTGTTCTTAACTTAATTTTGGTTAGATTACCCGAATCTATTACTAGTTTTGGTATTAAATCTATGAATTTAGTTGGAAGAGTTTGAAAACTCTCTCTGATAGATTTGAGGATTTGAGGGTCGAAATGTTATCGAAATTTAGTAATTTTGGTATGGTTAGACTCGTGGTTGGATGAGGTTTCATATTTTGTAATTTTTGACGAGTTCCGAGATGTGGGCCCCACGGGCAAATTTTTAGTGCAATTTCAGATTTTTAATGGAAAATGTAGAATTTCATATGGAATTGATTCCTATAATTTTTATTGACTGAATCGAATTGTTTATAACTAGATTTGAAGCTTCGGACGAATTCGTGAGGCGAAGGCTTGTAGAAATTTTGAATTGGTAGCAAAGTGAGGTAAGTGTTTGATTTACCCTAGCTTGAGGGAATATGAGTTGAGTCATATTTGTTACTTGCTAATTGTCAAGTCCGATGTATAGGCATGGTGACGAGTATCTATACATTGGTGTCTAGTATGACCGTGAGTCTTTACATTACGAATAGTTGGATTTTGTTATATCTTCCATGTTTGAATGATGATTTCTATTAAAATTGTAAAAGTATATGAGATGATTGAACCCTTTGGAGCATTGGCTCAAGTGGTAAAATTAATTACAAGTAAGAAATGAAAGAAAGAGAAAGAAGTATTAAATAATTCCCTTGCTGAGATATTTTGTTAAATTGTTGGTATCTCCCTGCCGGAAATTTTATTGCTTAATTGTTGTACCCTTGTTGGGGTTTAATTTTTAATTGTGTTCCCTTGCCGAGATTTCTATTACCGTTTTGTTTATTCCCTTGCCCTTGTTTGAAATTATTGTTTGGGTGAGGAAAAGTATAAAAGCACGAAGGGTGATGCCGTGCACTTATTGCCGTTTGTTATGATTTCTTATTGTTATCAGTTCAGGTGCATTAATTGTCTTATTCTACTATTACTGTGATTCTTTACGTGACATTTCCATTTTACCGTGCTACTTGTTATTATTGAATTTATGCCATAATTGGTACATATTTATGTGAATTAATTGCTAGTTGTCATTATTTGTTTTCTATAGTGAATCATAATTTTTGTGTACTTGTTGTCTTTTGAATTCGTATTAATTATTGTGTTTGTTAGAGTAAATTATATTTTGAAGAACTGTTGAAATATTGAAATGGGGGCGGGTGGTATGCCTACCACAAGATATTGATGAAATGGGAGCGGGTAGTACGCCTACCACAAGATATTGATGAAATGGCAGCGAGTGGTACGCCTACCGCAAGATATTGATGAAATGGGAGCGAGTGGTACGTCAACCACAAATGATATATTAAAATGGGAGCGAGTAGTATGCCTACCACAAATGATATATTGAAATGGGAGCAAGTGGTACGCCTACCACAAATGATATTGAAATGGGAGCGAGTGGTACGCCTACCACAAATAAAATATTGAAATGGGATCGAGTGGTACGCCTACCACAAATGATATAATGAAATGGGAGCGAGTGGTACGCCTACCACGAGATATTATAAAATGGGAGCGGGTGGTACGCCTACCACGAGATATGAGGAATGGGATCGGGTTGCATGCCTGCAACGAGATGAGCTGAATATGAAAGTTGTCTTTAAACCGGAGTTTCCGTGTTAGAAGTTAAACTGTAGATTGTTTCTTCGTTATTCCTGATATCATCTTTATATCTGATACCCAAGAAGCATGTTCCCTTCCCACATTGACTAATTGTTTCTTGTACTTCCTTGTTGTGTGTGTGTGTGTGTGTGTGTGTGTGTGTATATATTTTTGAACTGCACATGATTAATTGGGTTTCTGGTCCTAGCCTCGTCACTACTTCGCCGGGTTCGGCTAGGCACTTACCAGCACATAGGGTTGGTTGTGCTGATACTACACTCTGTGCTCTTTTGCACAGATACAGGTTTCGTACAGCAGCAGCAATAGTACTCGCACTCAGACCAGCGAGACACCGAGGTAGCCTTACAGGTGTTTGCAGGCCCGGCGTCTCTTCTATCTTTATTTCAGTCTGTTATCTCATGTATTTTGAGGCAAATAGTTATATTTTCTTTCGGACGTTGTATTTAGCACTCTTAGTAGTTCGTGAGTACGTGACACTAGTCTTGGGTAGAGGTTTTAATCGAATTTCAGTATTTTATTAGTTTTTTTAACTTAAGTCTTCCGCTCATTTAAATTATTCCGCTGCATTTATATTATTATTATTGTTAAATGTTTAAAAGAAGAATCCTAAAAAGAAAAAAAATGAAAAAGGTAAATAAGAGTTGGCTTGCCTAGCTCCTATTAGTAAGCGCAATCACGACTCCCGAGGGCGGGAAATTCGGGTCGTGATAAGTTGGTATCAGAGCTCTAGGTTACATAGGTCTCACAACTCACGGACAAGCTTAGTAGAGTCTGAGGGATCGGTACGGAGACGTCTGTATTTATCCCCCAGAGGATACAGAGTTAGGAAAAAGTTTCACATTTGTTCTTTCTTGTTGTGCGGTTCTGTTTCTCAAAGCTAATTGAATTTCTACTCTTGTCTTTCCACGAATGGCAAAGTCACGTACCGCTTCTTCAACCGAACAATGGCATGGACTGGTGATAGATCAACTACGTCTTCAGAAGTTTTGCGAAGGTCAGATAGGTTTCACCAAAATCTTCGCTACCACTTTCAGCGGTGCATCTTTTGAGGACCCACGGGATTTTCTTGACTGTTGCTATGAGGTATTGCAGAACGTGAGAATAGTCGAAAGTGAGGGGGTTGATTTTGCTGTGCTTCGGATCGCAAGTAGAGTTAGTGGAAAGATAATGTATTTACCATACCACTTGTGGTTCCAATGGAAGATGCAGACGTATCAAGAGATCACCTAATGAATCATGTAGGGGTTCAACGGACCTTGATGTCTGGTTGATTTATTTGAGTTGTGAATAACAGATATTATGGATTATCGGATGTTGTGACCTTTGACTTAGCGCCAAATGGGGAATTCCACTATCAGTGAATGGATCGTATGGTCATGTGTTATGTCAGTTTTTGGCTTGGAATGTATATATATGGTACGGAAAGGTTCCCCAATAATTTATACATATTTAAGGCTTGGTACTTTGCAGGGGGTAAGTGTAAGGCCCCGTGAAATCCCTACTCGAAAACCCGGGTTCCGTGGTGCCAAGTTAGGAGCATGTGTTAACAATTCATAAGGCGCGGACCTTTTTGGATTGAATAATGCATTAAAAAGTCAAGAATAAGTTTCCAGAAAAATGCAAGAAATGCGGTCCAGAATGCGGTCGCATAATTGAAATGCGGACCGCATATCTGCCGCAGAGTGAGGCAGAATGTTGGTTAAAATTGAAGTCAGTTATGCGGTCGAAATACGGTCGCATAATCAAAATGCGGACCGCATAATTTTGCGAGGGTCAGTTCTGCGATGCACTTTGCAATCGCAGAACATGAATGCGGATCGCATTCTTACCGCAGAATGAGTATGTTTAGTTTTTGGGGAACATTTTGCGGTCCATTATGCGGACCGCATGTTTACTCTGCGATCGCAAATGCGATCGCATCTTGGACTCGGGGCTCCAATTTTCTAATTTTTAACCCGACCTCCCTATCGATATATTTGACATTATAGCTCATTTTAAGCAGATCTTTTGAGACTTTTAGAGAGAGAGAAGGGGTCTTAGAGGTGGAAAGTGTCTCCCATCAAATTCTCCTTGAGCCTTGCTAAAACATTGAAGAAAATCAAGTGAAGACACCTAAATTTTCATTCCCAAGAGGTAAGATTCATAACCTCAGTTCTTATTTCTACACTTAGATACATGGGGCCAGTAGAGAAGTAATTCAAGAGTATAAGAATGATATTCTCTACATGCATGTCAAACCATAGGATATTGGAAGGTAGAAAACTAAAAAGAAGGCAATTGCGGGTATAAAATGATAGAAATTCCTTACAAATAGGGTCTAAGATCACAATGCACCTTTAGTGTTTGATGATATGCTCGAACCAAGCTAGAACTTCAGTTTCATCTCTAATTCTCGATTTAGTTTGTAGTTCTTACTCAATAGATCGAAGTGCTAAGAGTTCCAGAAATTGTAAAAGAGTAAGGAAAAGCTTTATTGAGGTATGTATCGCTAAAACCCCTCTTTATTAGAAATTGAGCTTCGTTGTCATTACGAAAGTATGGTAAGAGTTGAATTGGCTAGTGTATTGATTGTCATTACGCATTAATTGATTGCATATATCTATACATATTCGTGAAGGATGTGCATCAATATGAATAATGTACCAATCTTGGTAATTAGAGAATGATGAAAAGTACAGTTATGTGTTGAATTACTTGGGCTATAAGCCAACATTGAAACAAAGAACTATTCATGCTAGCTATGTGCTCACTTACCTGTGATTTGCCACTTGAATTATCCTTGATACATGTGTCTATGATCACAACTTGTAAATGAATATTGAAAAGGGAAAATGATGTGATGATGGTGGCCATGAGTGCCCTAGGAATTGTTATGATATGTTTGGGATAAAGGTTTGAAGGTGTTGACTAATGAGAATGGAGTAATGCCTCCAATGAGGTGACCTAGCCGGTCGGGTTGTGATCGAACACCATGACGCACACATGGTGGTAATGTGCTGGTATCGAATTCCGGATAAGGGAGATGAAATATTGATTGAGAGTAATGCCTCCAATGAGGTGACCTAGCCGGTTGGGTCATGACCGGACTCCGCTCGAGATGGCGGTGGTATTGAGAACAGTGGTGAATACGTGACAGAAACGCCCTAATCTATGTCGTGGAAATTGTATGAAAGATTATATGAATTGTTTCTTTGATTTGTCCATATTATTTGCTTGTATATGTTTGATAGTTCTTTCTAGTAAAATGGTGTTTAGTTATACATACCAGTACAATTCAAATGTACTGATGCCCCTTTTTCCGGGGGCACTACATTCGTATTATGATTGTAGGTGACTCCATATCGGATAGTGACGATCGTGTGTAGCGGGGTGTTTTTCTACTCGAAGTCTCGGTGAGCCCCTTTTTCTTCCATGAGGCTATATGGTGTATATTTTGTTATTACAACTTTCCACTTTTGAGGTATAGCCGGGGCCTTGTTGCCGGCATGGTTATGCTTATCTGTTGTATCCTTAGAGGCTCTAAAGACACTAGTGTGGGTTATGTACGGGTGTTCGGGGAGTCCACTATATATGTTGTAATCCTAAACTTGTGATCTCTATAAACTGTAACTCTTATAGAATCCTTGAAGCTAGCTTATGTACGGTAAATCTTTGTGACATGAAATGAACCAATGATGTAGTATGCACCATGTATTCTCGTTTAAATTAATAAAAGGCATGGGTTCCATATTCATATTGATTTGGTGTAGAAAGTGTTCGATAAAGCTTGCTCAGTCGGGTTTACTTAATTGAGCGCCGGTCGCGCCTCCGGAGGTTGGGGCGTGACAGTAAGGTTGGAGCTTGTGGTATGTCTGCCTCCTTAATAATCCAACACTTCAGTATCAAAGGAGTTAGGGAAACAACCTTAAATTTACAAAAATCTACTCAGTGTGGCACTCACGGTTGCAGATTTTGGGTGCTTTGGAGGAAATAAAGTGGTAGACGACCTTCTCGACTATGTGGTTTGTGCCAAGATTTATCTGTATGGAGTTTTACCTTTGTGATCGTTGTGCATAAATAGGGGTAAGAATCGCCCCCAAAGAATAATGAAGAGTATATGAATAAATGGGGTAGCTCAGCAGTGTTAAGCCAGCACAGCAAGAGAGGAAATTGGCCGATGGTGTTTGTGGCAAGCCTACGAAGAGGGCAGACTGGCCAATGCAACATCACCTACTCAGCTCTATTTTAAGAAATGTTTTGAAGGATTTTACCTCCCGGGTTCTCTGCAATATGTGGTATATGTGATCTGAACGGTTGTGCCGGGTCACCATGACAGTGTCCGAATAAGTCATCAGGTTCAATAAGTTAGTTGAGCCCTCAAAGGAATTGTTATAAATGTGGTATTACTAGGCACATCATGGGAAAATTTGTCCTAGACTTGGAGAAATATAATTTATGAAAGCACTCAGGCTATGTGTCCTATTGCAGTCAATACTCAGCTTACATGGCCAGCCATAGGTAAGGGTCAGGATGTTAGAGGTGGAGGTGAGACTCCTAGAGGTGGATACCCAACCGTTGATATATTTTCTATGGCGTGGCTGAGGTCGCAACACTGGATGGTGTCATTACTAGTACATTTTCGAATAGCTATAAAGTGACAATTTTCTTAATTTGATTCGGTTCTGAGTAACGTGGCAAGTCCTTCTATTATGCTCCACTTATGAGCGAGCTTTGTAATTCTGAGATCCGCTTATGTGAATGCTCCTGTTGAGAGATTCGACAGATATGGCTAAGTCTGTCATTATATTTTGTGATATTGTTAAACAAAAGACATTTGAAAGAAGGAGAAATGAAATATTTCGGTTGGCACACCGTGCATAATACTGGTGACTCAGCACTAAGGACGAGATCCTCGCATATTTATGTAATGAGAAGTATTTAAACCGTAATTATTGAGTTTTAGACTACGAGATGTGGTTATGGTCATACCTATGGAGCGTTTTATGTCAAGATATCATTGCGATAAGGCCTTGCTTGTAATACGGAAGTTAGTATTATTGATATATACTTTATGGTGTTTTGTCGGGTTATGGAAATATTGTTAGGAGTTGTTTTGGTGTTACTCTGACAGGTGGATAGGCCCAGTTACAGGGGAGACTCTGCCAAAATTTCTGAAGAACTTGGGAGTTAGAAAAAAAAAATATTTGGGATATTGAGAGTTGCAAGGGCAAATTTGTGTACCTAATGTGGATGGGCTTCGAGAGTTGATTCTAGAGGAGGCCCACAGTTTCCGGTATTCTATTCATCCAGGCGCCGCGAAGAGGTATCAGGATTTGTGGCAGCATTATTGGTGTCGTGGAGTAAAGAAGAATATTGTGGCATACGTGGCGCGGTGTTTGAACTGTCAACAGGTTAAAAATGAGCATCAGAGGCCTGGTGGTTTATTTTAGAGGATTGAATTTCTCGAGTGGAAGTGGGAGAAGATTGCTATAGACTTCGTTAATGGACTTCCGTTGACTCGGAAGAAGTTTGATGTCATTTGGGTCATTGTTGATAGGCTGACCAACTCAGCGTATTCCATTCCTAAGGCAGTCTCCTATTCATCCGAGAGGTTAGCTGAGATTTATATCCAGGAGATTGTTCGATTTCACGGGGTGCAGGTATCTATCATTTCGGATCGAGGTACGCAGTTTACCTCGCATTTCTGGAAAGCAGTTCAGCGAGAGTTAGGCACCCAGGTGCAGTTGAGCACAACATTTCATCCTCAGACGGACGAGCAGTCAGAACGGACTATTCAGATATTGGAGGATATGTTCCGAGCTTGTGTTATTGACTTTGGAGGTTTGTGGGATTAGTTTTTTCCTCTAGCAAAGTATGCCTACAACAACAGCTGCCATTCAAGTATCAAGATGGCTCCTTATGAGGCTTTACATGATAGGCGGTGTCGATCTCCGTTTGGATGGTTTGAGCCGGGAGAGGCTCGGTTGTTGGGTACAGATTTGGTTTAGGAGGCCTTGGACAAGGTCAAGACCATTAAGGATAGGCTCCGTACAGCTCAGTCCAGGCAAAAAAGCTATGCATATCGTAAGGTTCGAGATGTAGCTTCCATGGTTGGGGAGCGGGTATTGCTCCGAGTGCCGCCTATGAAGGGCGTGATGAGATTTGGGAAGAAGGGCAAGCTTAGCCCTAGGTTCATTGGCCCGTTTGAGATTCTCGAGCGAGTTGGAGAAGTGGTTTATAGACTTGCATTGCCGCCTAGCTTATCGGTCGTGCATCCAGTCTTTCATATGTCCATGCTCCAAAAATATCATGGTGATCCAGCCCACGTTTTAGATTTCAGCACTGTCCAGTTGGACAAGGACTTGTTTTACAAGGAGGAGTAGGTGGCTATTTTAGACCGGCAGGTTCGTCAATTGAGATGTCGGTTCGTCAATTGAGATCCAAAAGCTTTCCTTCTGTTCGTGTTCAGTGAGTAGTTCAGCCTCCTAAGGCCTCGACCTGGGAGTCCGAGTCTAATATGCGGAGTCGTTATCCCCATCTATTCCTCGACTCAGGTACTTCCTTCTTCTGTCCGTTCGAGGACGAACGGTTATTTTAGAGGTGGAGAATGTGACGACCCAAAGGGGTCATCACTATTTATTTATCCATTCCGGGCTTTCGAGGCCTTGAAACCCTTATTTATAGTCTCCGTAAGCGTAGCTGGAAGCTCAAATATGAAATTCTGTGAAAATTTGCTAGGTTTTGATATTAAAATGAATAAATTTGACTCTGGTCAACATTTTGGGTAAACGGACACGGACCCATGATTTGATGGTCTCGGAAGGTCCGTAGAAAAATATGGGACTTGGGTCTTCCGCTCATTTAAATTATTCCGCTGCATTTATATTATTATTATTGTTAAATGTTTAAAAGAAGAATCCTGGAAAAAAAAAAGGTAAATAAGAGTTGGCTTGCCTAGCTCCTATTAGTATGCGCCATCACGACTCCCGATGGCGGGAAATCCGGGTCGTGACAGACTACGCTCGAACAACACCTATCAGCCCTTAACTAAGATTTAATAAAAGGTTATGTTCGACTACGCTCGAAAAACACCTATTAACCCTCGACCATGATTTAACAAAATGTTATGCTCGACCATGCTGAAACAACACCTATCGCCCCCCCGGTCACGACAAAGACAATGTCACGTTCGGCCAAGTTTGAACAACACCCACCAGCCCTCGATCGAGATTAATAAAAGATAAGATCGACCAAGTACGAATAACACCTATCGGCCCTCGGCCACGATTTAAATTAGTAAAGATTCGACCAAGTTCAAAAAATGCCTTTTAATCCTCGGCCTTATTTCGACAAGCTTTGACATATACAAGAATAACAACAAAAATACAAGGGAGCAAAACATGAAAAGTGCAAAAACAAACCACATCAAATAAAAAAGGTGCAGATGAAAGCAAAACCAACTCTGATATTTATAAACAAAAGTTTCTTACGAAAGGCTCATGAAGACGCCAACAAAAATATACAAAAAAGATAGAAAATACAAAAAAACTACTACTGGCCACCGCCATCACGACCTGTGACACCTTTGTCGGCCTAACTTTCAACGTCTTCCCGTCCTCGCCCGGAGGGTATATGGAATCATATCAGGCCTCATCCCCAAGGCGATCTATAGCGTCCTCATCATTCTCGCCTTCTTTACCAGGATGAGGTGTAACTGGGTCATAGCCACAAGCGAACCAAGCCTCACGGGTCTTGACCCAAGCACCCTCAAAGACTGCGACAGGAATATGACCCTCGATGTGCAACTCGCACAGCACGTCTATTTGGGCCTCGTCATGAATCCACTCTTCATATTACTCGCAAGGAAAGTTAGGGAAGCCAAAAGCCGAAGATGAAGAAGGTCGCGCAAACAATTTGGCCTTCTCAGCCTCCAGAGCGGCAACCCGATCATATAGCTCAGAGGTCTCTTTCTTCAACTCCCCAATACTTTCGTCAAGCTGCTCTTCTTTAAGCTTTGCCATCGACAAATAATTTTCTCATTTAGAGCAAAGAGTTTGGTTTGCCACTTCAAGAGATCCGCCCTCCTCTGAGCCTCTGACCGAGCGGACTCCGCCTTCTCTGCTCCTCCATCTTCTCGGTGACTTCGCCACTAAGAGCCTCCGCCCTGAATTGTCACTCCTCAAGTTGAATCCGCAGCAGGACCATTTGGGCTTGGAGATCACTACAGTGGGCTTCTACCCCCTGCTAAGCTCAAGGTCTTCCTCTTTGCTCCTCAACGTCCCTTCTAGGACACTGTTTCGTCCCTTTCCTTTAAGTCCTTCCTTAGCTAGCGCACATCGCCACTTTCATAGAGCCGACACCGGAGCTCCCGATATATCTCAAGATATTTGAAATACTTATCCTTCAACTTCACATAAATGTCTTTATGTTTCTGCTCTCGACGCGCACTCTCGATCTCCAGAACGACTGTCTACAAAACGAATGAAAGGAATAAGAGCCTACAAAAAAAAGCAAAACATAAGTAAAGGAACAGACAACAAATGTACTTACTCGAAGGGCGAGACCAACAATGTTGTTTGACAGGGTGCTGTCATTTATAGTCTCGAGGGTCGTACCCTTAATTTCAGAACAAAGAGGACCGAGGGAGGGAACTATCTTCTCAGTGTTCACAAGAAGATTACAATCCATTGGGATCGCAATAGTCCTGGAGCTTTCTTCCGGCCTCACCTCGAGTTGAGTGAGCCCCTCATCGATCATTATAAACTCGTCTGACATCCTCCTCTGTGACGACCTTCTCTCTGCCTTCAGCCGCAGAAGAAACTTCCGCCGCGACCCTAGAAGACGAGGCCTCCTTTTGCCTCAAAATAATAGGGTTGTCATTATGCACCCCGTCCTCGACCGTGTCCTCTGCAGGACGCGTGCTCGTCTCCTCCAAGTGCGGAGCCTCAGGACCCTCCTCAGGGCTCTCTGTAGTATATGTTGCGGCTGTCTCTCGAAGAACAAAGCCATAATTTCCCAAAAATACAGCTACTAGGCTCTCTCCCCCCGCATCCACGACTCTCCTCTTGCGAGGCACTGAACTATCGTCATCAGGAGAGATGTCGTTCTTATCGACTAATGAAAAAAGTTGAGGGGTAGAAGGAGCATGTGGAATGCAAACAAGCTCTCAAACTGCGGCAGCCGAAGAAAAGACATGTACGAAAGACGCAGGAGTCGCGACCGAGATAGGAAATGAAGGCACAATAGCCTTCCTTCGAAAAGAGGGTACCGGTACCCAGCTCCTCCGAGAAGATCCCTTTCTTGATAAAAATACCAAGTTAGCAAAATGAATCTACACTCAATGGGAAGTGGCCACAGTCAAAGAAAAGAAACCACATGTCGAAGGAAGAACAAGTTTGAATCTCTTGAAAAAACTCGGCCAATCGCGGATTCCCACGATATGGGGTAGGAGCCGCTCAAATGAGTTAGAGATGTGAGCGACCAAATGAGGAGGTGAGCTCTTGATGCAGAAGAAGAAGGCGAGAAGATAGAATCCAGGATCGAACAAACACAAAGGAAAAACCAGGTACTTAAGAGTATAGTTCCAAGCTTCAGGATAGTTGTTGACATTGGCCACAACGTCCTTGGTTCTGGCAAAAAAGAAGTTAAACCCAAATTGATGATTGGGCTTGTCATCCATTTTCACCACCAAACTTTTGCCCCTCGGTGGCGATGGTTCAACATTGTTCTCCTATAAAAGCTAGGGGTGAATAGATGTATTAAGTGTCGCAACATTAGTTCGACCTCGGCCAGCTCGGCAAACTTAGTGAGCATCTTTATAATTTTATAAATGAATGGTGTGAGCTGAGCAGGACAGACGCCGTAGTGGTGATAGTAGTTCTCTACCAGCAGAAGGAGGGGGAATAAATAGCCGATTTGAAATGGGTAGGCGTAGAGGGCGCAATACCCAGGACGGTGAACCTGTACTGTGTCCCCCTCGGTCGAGATTAACTCGATGTGATTGGGAAGGATGAGTTTGGCATTGAGCTTCGTTAACTCCTTTATCGTCATCATTGATTGAAAAGCTCCATGCGCAACCTCAAATGCTTTGGTGAAATCAGATCTGAATTCAGGGTTGCTTGGGATTATCTCCTCCACCAACAGGATATCTTTATCCTTAAAAATGGAGGAAGCACCCTCCCCATAGGGGGAATTACCATCGTCAGGGGAGTAACACGACTCCTTTTACCAACTTTAAAAGATACGTTTGACATAATTCAACGTAGTGGAGGAGACTAACGAGCAATGAGGAATGAAGTACTATATAAGTCAACGAAACAGAGAAAAGAAATTCGGAGAAGAAGAGAGCAAGAGAAAGGTATGGTGTTTCGAAACGTTAGAGAGTGTAAACTCCAAAATCAGGTTCAAGGATCTCTACTTATAAAAATCATGGCACCAAAATCGAAAACGGTTCATGATTGGCTCCAGAACCAAAGCGGCAGGTCTAATCAAAGGTCACTCGCGAAATGAAGCGATGCATGGGGAATATGTGTCATAATAATGCATGACATCATGACGTCATCTTAACCGGTGTACAACTTAACTCCAGCAAATCACCCGGGAAATTCGAAACATTTGAAATGTGTGACTCACAGAGGGCCACGTCATCTGCTCGCCATAACAACCACGACCCGTGTAGTTTGCTTGATTAGCTCGACCACTAACAACATAATCCGCTCATCAAATCCACCCGCGAAGTCGGCCTTAATAAGCAGATGGACTAACTGTATGAGTCAAAATCTATCTCTAGAATACTTAAGTCAGGATGGCATTAGCGAAACATTCCCAGACCGCCACGTATCGAAGTGGTTTAAGGAACAATAAAGGCCGCGGTCGAAGAGTCAATTGGGACTAAGGTAGAGGAGTCATCAAGGATCGAGGTCGAGGTCGAGGTCAAATACCCTTGACAGAGTTATAACGACTAGTTTCAAGATAGAACATTAACGAGAGTATTTTAGTGGATATTCTTTGCACGTGTACTTCTAGGATTTTTAGGAGCATATTCCCTATAAATATAAAGAGACACAATGATAGAAGGGGACATTCATTTTTATAAGAACACTTTGACTTTATAGAGAGAATCTAGTCTAATTACAAACATACAAAAATAACATTTTCACTAAGATTCTTATCCACACTTTTCTACTGGATCCGAGAATGACTCGAATATTCAACGGCTTATCCATCATTCATCATTGTCAGAAAGAACATCCATTGATTTCGTCCTTTGTTGGGTGACTCATTCGCATTTATTTAAGATAAATGTCATTTATTGCTATTCATTACTATTTAATGTTAGATTACTTCTGTTTGGGTTCTTGAATATTGTCATTATTGTGCATCGTCATAACCTTTGGAATAGATCTACGTGCTATATGTCATAATACAGAGAATTTCATCTTTAAGACATTATTGTTAATCAAGATTAACCCTTATTTGCATAAATTTAATTAGTTGAACTAATATCTATATTTTTGGTCAAACAATTACAAATAGCATTTAATAATGCGAGTTATCTATTGTAATAACCATATGTGACGCATATATCGTATCAATCGAACGCGACTTGTATCGTATTGGACATATGTAAATTACAAATCACACTTTGAAAGTGCGACTATGCAAATCACGCTCAGCTAGTAAACCGCATCGGTCCAGAGTTGAATTCAGGTTCAATTTCAAAGAACAAAACCCTTCCAGAAAGCGAGCCCTCAAAACCCAGTCCTCAGTCCTCCAGAACCAACTCTTCCATACAACTTTTTCTCTCTCTCATTCTTGTGCGATCTGCTTTAGCACTAATTATTACATTAAGTGAAGAAGATGTCTGTTAAGGTATTGAATCCAAATGCTGAGGTACTCAACAAGTCGGCGGCGCTTCATATGAACATCAATGCTGCCAAGGGTTTGCAGGATGTTCTCAAGACCAATCTCGGCCCTAAGGGCACCATTAAAATGTGAGTCACGCCTTCTTTTTTTGAGCTCTTCGATTTTGCTTTCAGTTCTTCATTTTTTCTGGCTCATTTTTATAGATTATTTATTTTACTTACAATTGCTAGGCTTGTTGGTGGTGCGGGTGATATTAAACTTACTAAGGATGGCAATACGTTATTGAAAGAAATGGTGAGTTCTACTTGTTATTACTTGCTATTTTCAGCTGCTTTGAGATTTTGTTTTTGATTTATGCATTTCAAAGTAACGAAACGAGCCGTGTCACATTTTCACTCAATGTTGCACTTTTAAAGTGTCTTGAAAATTATTTGATAATGTTGTCGATGGAAGTCGAGATGTAGAATTGAGTCTGTCAACGGAAGTCGACCCAGTAACAAGACGAATACTACTCCCTCTGTCACCAAGGCACTATATTCTTTATGGAGTTAACTTCAATAATTTTTCTAAACATTTTCGAATATCAAGAATATTCGAGAATATTGTGACACCAATAACAAGAATATACAGTTATAAAGATTGTGATTGATAGTTCTTTATAAGTACCAACTAAACATGTTAAATTTAATTCAGAAAAGTTAAGAAATTGATGTCTGAATTCACACCAAAGATTAGAGATGCTAATGCTTGTGGTTAAACACCGTCTTTTTGGTTCGGTTGGAGCACATCTTTTAACATGGTCTTGTTTAACTAGAGCATCTTCCTTTGTGATTCATCTGACATACCAATTAAGGAAGTTTGAACTAGGTGTTGTAATAGATTAGTGTTGAACTGGTCTTGGTAATGTGGGGCTTCCTTTGTTGTTCATTTATGCAGCTAAACTAAGAATATCAATTTGAGGATGTGAATTGTGAACAGCTAAAAGATAATTGTTTTTTGTTGGTATTGATACCCTTCTGCTTAATAAAATTGCAGCAAATACAGAACCCAACTGCAATAATGATTGCTAGGACTGCTGTTGCTCAAGATGATACAAGTGGTGATGGTACTACATCTACAGTGCTTTTCATTGGGGAGCTCATGAAACAATCTGAGCGCTGCATAGATGAAGGTTTGCCATATAGTTTCTATTCCCAGCAACTTCGTTGTCTTTTCTTCTGATGTAATATAAAACCCGGCCTAAAATGGAAAATCTGGAAAGATTCAGAAAATTAATTGTGGAGATACGTTTACTGAAAAGTTTGTGTAGTTTTGGAGGATCTGACACGCACCCGCCGGCATTTTTAAATAGTCCGAGCAACATAGGTTGCAGCTAACTATTTCATGATTACGCTTTGCTTGTCTGATCATAGCACATGTTCTGAACAAATTTAATATTTGGGTGATCTGTCGAATTGTCATATTCAGTTCATTTTTTGGTTGCACTCCCTGCCAAAGATGACTGTTGAAGTCTCCTCGACAAATATATCCTTTAGTGTAACAATAAAAATAAATAAAACATATCCTTTAGTTACTTTAGGTTTTAAGTGCTTGAAACATTCTTGCAGGAATGCATCCTCGTGTGCTAGTTGATGGCTTTGAAATTGCAAAAAGAGCAACACTACAATTTCTTGAAAAATTTAAGACTCCTGTAGTGATGGGTGACGAGCCAGATAAAGAGATATTGAAGATGGTAGCAAGAACAACATTGAGAACAAAGGTTTCTTCTGCACCTTAAATGTGATGTAAATTATGATCGTTCTGCTTAAATGCCCTTCCTTTACCGTCAGTGCTTATACCAATATATGGTTTTGCACAGTTGTATGAAGGGTTGGCTGATCAACTGACAGACATTGTTGCGAATGCTGTAAGTGCTCGTCCTTGCTTCTAGCATTTAGATAGCAGCGTTACTGAAGTATGCTTTTGCTTAATGATTCGTGATACACTACATTAGTTGTTATCTGTCTCTCTTTTCCAAGCTAGCTTTCTTTTGTTACATTTGTGGGGTTTTTTCTTCTCTCCTGTCATTTTATTACAATTCCTGCAAATTGTGCAACAGGTGCTCTGCATACGCAAGCCTCAAGAAGCTATTGATCTTTTCATGGTTGAGATAATGCACATGCGCCATAAGTTTGATGTAGACACCCGTTTGGTATGTGAAATGCTACTTATAACTTCTGCATGTTGGTTGTCATTTCCGCAAAGTTACCCATGTGTTACATTGTTTGCATTTTGGATCATCTATGATACTGATAAAAAGACTTTAAAGCATATCAATTCC
>MU702986.1:0-15239 GCA_026770625.1 Nicotiana glauca | reverse complement strand
ATATATATATATATATATATATATATATATATATATATATATATATATATATATATATATATATATATATATATATATATATATATGGATCGGGTTGCACGCCGCAGCAGTATATTATTGGATCGAGCTGCACGCCGCAGCAGTATATTTATATGGACCGGACTGCACGCCGCAGTAGTATAGTGCTTGGGATGTAGGAGCCCCTCTGGAGTCTGCACACCCCCAGTGAGCGCAGTCGACTATTATTATTGGATCGGGCTGCACGTCGCAGCAGTATGTATATATATATGGATCGGGCTGCACGCCGCAGCAGTATACTGTATGGATCGGGCTTCACGCCGCAGCGGTATAATCAAACTATCGGTCATTGTGAGGAGTAAATGAGTTGTATACTGGTTTAAGGGATACTCACGTGACGTCTTCATTTAGTTGTTGTTTAATGTACTTACCGTTTAATATAGAACTGCGTAGTATTTTTACGAGTTTTCTTTCCGTCAGCCATTATTTATTACTATTACTCACTGAGTCGGAGTACTTACTTTACTCCCTGCACCATGTGTGCAGATACTGGTATTCCGGAGGCATAGTTGAGCTCTCTGCTATTGTCCAAATTATCACCGGAGTTATCGAGGTAGCTGCATGGCATTTGCAGGACCCGATTTCTCCCCTTATCCTCTTTATTTTCCGCAATCTAGACTTTTCTATATATAGGCTGCTACTCAGATTTGTATTAGAGGCTCTCGACTCATGACACCAGATCGGTGGGATTTGTAGTGATATTTCTATAGGTTTCCGCACTGTTTTATCTTCTGTTACAAAGTTATAATCATGTTAATTTGACATTTAATCCTGTTAATTGGTAATAAATTCTATAAAAGAGATTGAGAGTGTTGGATTGGTCGGGCTTGCCTAACATTGCGTTGGGCGCCATCACGACCGGGGTTGGGGTTGTGACAGTTGCACACGTATAATTACACAATTAGATTAAATTTTAAATGAAATAATTATCAAATTTAAAAGTTTATATAGTAGATATATGCCTATAAATGAGTTTTATAAGTATAAATGATATTAGGTCTGGTATTTAGATGCACATTTTTTTCTATAATATACATTAATTAGAAATCATACATTTATAACTAATATTGTAAAAAAATGACATATATTTCCAAATTAAGTATATTTAGTTTAATTAATTATGAAAACTAAAAACATACTTTTTAATGCATGTATGATAAAATAAATTAGTATTTATATATATATAATATCATAATATTATTCAAATGTTTGACAAAAATAATCTATCAATTCTAACTAAAAAAAATGAAAGACATGCAATGTCAAATAACAAGCATATACTACTAAAACAAGTAAATTGGAACTATGAATATAATACAATTTCAAAATCCAAAAAAAAAATTAAAAAAGTTTAACGTATGACAAATTCCAACATATTAAAATTTGTCCCAATACAACTTAATATTAGGAAACATAATATGTTTATAACCTCATTCAATAACGAAATTATATTATAATGACATAACTCATTATATGCCAAGATTGTTAATGATGCATTATTTCTAATATTAGGAGGTATAGTTTTAAAAATTAGAATAATAACGTAGTTACGCTAAATGAAGAAAATAAAACAAACAAAAAATAAAATATACAAGCAATTACATGGAATCACAAGAAGTAAAGGTAGAGGAATAAAAGATAAATAATGTACACAAAAAAATTAAAATTAAAAAAGAAATTAAAATTTAAAAAAAGAAAAAAAGAAATTGACATATATAAAAAGTTATAAAGAAAATAAATTGAAATAAAAACAAAAGGGAAAAAAATTAAAAAGTAACCTTATAATTACACTATAACGACCCGACTGGTCGTTTTGAGCATCTGCACTTTGCTCGGTAGTTTGAGGGCTTGAGTATCTCCACATGATGTATTATGATTTGCGTAAATCGTCGGTGTTGGTTTTCAAGTTATCCGGAATCAATTTGGAAGAATGAACTTCAAGATTTTAGCTCTAAATTGGAAATGTTGATCAAGTTTGACCTTTTAGTGTTGGATATCGAAATGGAGTTTCGTATGTTCCGTTAGCTTGGACTTAGGAGCGCGTCCGAATTGTAATTTGGAGATCCGTAGTCGAATTAGTCTTGAAATGGCGAAAGTTGGATTTTTGAAAAGTTTGACAGGGAGTGGACTTTTTGATATCAGGGTCGGATTCCAATTTCGGAAGTTGGAGAAGGACCGTAATGTCAAATGTGACTTGTGTGCAAAATTTAAGGTCAATTGGACATGATTTGATAGGTTTCAGCATCAGTTGTAGAAATTGAAGTTTCAAGGTTCATTGATTTTTACTTGAGGTGTGATTCATCGTTTTGAAGTTGTTATGTGTGAGTTGAAGCTCTGAGTAGGTTTGTTTCATCATGTAGTACTTGTCTACAAAATTTGGCGCCATTTCGAGTTGATTTGATATGGTTCGGACGCTTGGTTACGATTCTAGAAGTTCTTGAAGTTTACTTGATCTTCATGCGTTTTGGCGTCCAATTCGTGCTTATAGAGGTTATTTTGATAATTTAATCGCGCGAACGAGTTCCTGTTGTGTTTCTGGACCTGGGTGCATAGTTGGTTTGGAGCCTCGGGGGCTCGGGTAAGTTTCGTATTGGATCCGAAATGATTTTTTCATGATTTTGAGTGTTGTTACTGGTGTCATCATATTTGTGATATTTTTGTCGCAATTGCGAAGCGGCCATCGCATTTGCAAAATTTGGGCTGCTGGGGAAGATTCGCATTTGCGAAGAGGGGTTGTTCGCTTTTGCGATGACCGTGCCGCTTTTGCGAGATAATGGTCTTCGCATTTGTGAAGTATTGGTTCGCAAATGCGACCTTGACGGGAAGTGTTCTTGTTCGCTTTTGCATTTGCTGAATGCGAACCTCATGTCGCAAATGCAACATCTGTAGCCTGCATATAGCTGAGAATTTCAAGGCTTAGCTTTATTTTGTTATATTTTGAATCTTAGCTTCAATGGGAGGCGATTTTGCGAAGGGAGTTTCATACCAAATCATTGGGTCAGTACCTTTAATCAATTCTCAACTACATTTCATGATTTTACATAAAATTTAACATTAAATTCATGAGAATCTAGGGGAAAATTTGAGGATTTTGTCAAAACTTTAAAAAATAAAAATTTAGGATTTATGAGTCGAATATGACTCGAATTTGGAAAAAAAATACATATTTGGACTGGTGAGGCTATGAGTAGTCAAGACCTACCCTTGGACCCAAATTTTGACCGGGCGAGCCGAAGGGTTGACCTTTGTTGACTTTTTAGAAATTGTATAAAAATCACAGCTTTATTAATTGAAATTATTTTTTCTTGCATTGTGTGATGTATTTAAGTCGTCTTTGGATAGATTGAACCGAGCAGAGGTAAATTTTTAAAGGAAAAAGCTAAATTGAGTATTGAGTTAGCCGAATTAAGGTAAGTGTCTTGCCTAACTTTGTTGAGAAAATTTTTCCTACTATTCATTTTCTACATGCGGGGTGGATACATATATGAGGTGACGAGTATATATGCATGTGCCAGAATTAACCATGCTTAGGGGTAAATTATGTTATAAATACAAGAAAAATACTTAATAGTGAAGAGAAAATTGGTCCCTAAAAGTAAGAAATTAGTCCCTAATGTTCAATAGCGACCAGCCAATCTGGTCCTTATAGCTTCCGCCGCTAAAGGTCATTAAGGACGGGTTAGAGAGCTGGTCGTTAAAGTTGTTTCGCGACCAGCTTAAAAGTTAAAACTAGCTCTTAAATGATTTTTAAGAACCATATTTCTAGTGCCTAATTGCATATTTTAAGGACTAAATTCCTGGTCCTTAAAATATTTTTGCGAATAGCTTAAAGCTGGTCGTTAAAACGTTTTGCGACCATTTAAAAGCTGGTCGTTACATCTTTCACGAGAAATTTAAAGCATGTCCTTAAATCGAACACGCCACACTACAAAGCTACAAATTTAGCGACCAAAATTTCTACTTCTAAACATAAGGACTGTTAGTCTAGTCCCTAAAGAAACAAGTCAAGTCCCTAAATCACATTCAACTTGCAACTAGAAAATTTGGTAATTAATATAAATTAAATATGATATTGTTTTCATATAATAATTATCAAAAATGATTAACATCGGTTACTTGCACCGTACATAAATGATGTAAGCTAGTCATAATATTTTGTTCATAAAAAAACTACATATCACTAATATCCCTCAATTGTAATGTAAAGTTCTCTTGACATTCCAATCAAAGATCATAATATTTTGTTCATAAACAAAACTACATATCACTAATATCCCTCGATTGTAAAGTAAAATTTTCTTGACATTCCAATAAAAGATGGTCAATCTGTATTCTCGTCAAAAATCTTCTTCTTGTAAACTTCAATATTCAAAACATGTAGAAGCAAAAAATCATTTAGAAAAATTATAATACTGTGGATGGGACAAAATCATGGCTAATAGTAGGTACTGGCAAATGAGTTACATGTACTCACTGGAAGATATACATAGAAAACATTTGGTTAAACAGAAATATTGTTATCGATTCCTTCCAATAATCTCTTTTTAAGAATAACCATCAAATAGTAAAGAATCCACTGCATAAACAAGAGGGCATTATGGAATTGTGGCATTAGATGTGCAAATATTTATTGCCGTGTTGCTAATGCTTCTTTCATCTCCTGAGAAACTTTAGTAAATTCGGGTGAGGAAGTCTGTATGGTAAAGAATTAGACTTAGAATTGATAATGCTATCAATTTATACGTAACATGTTGCAGGCATCCAGCTCCTTTCGGCAGCCTACAAACTTTTTCCATGATTATGAGCTCTAATAGTGTATAGTACAATTATGGTACAATGTATTATTTAGTTATGATGTTACAGAAGAATAAGATAGCATGGACAAGGATTGAAATTCCACTAGTGTACATATTCCCGAACTCAATCACCCGAGTCCTCGCCGGTATCCTGGTGACAGTATTGCTATTCCATATCAGAACGCCTGTCATGGAATTCAAGCTTTTTGCATGTAGTCTCAAACCAAGATTCAATCCCCAGATTCTTAGTCTCACCTACTAATGGCTTTTCTGGTTCTTGTAACGACCCGACCGGTCATTTTTTTTAGACTTCACGCCCCTATCCCCTATTAACTGTTTCCTCTAAGTTCATTCTGCTATTTTGGTTTGCCGGGACATTTGGTGTGGGATTTCGGAGAGTTTTGGGACACTTAGTTCCTAAATGAGAGCTTAAGTGTTGGAAAGTGGTCCGTAGTCAGAACAGTGTGAAGACGACCTTGGAATGGAAATTCAATGGTTACATTAACTCCGTTAGGTGATTTTGGGGTTGGGAGCGTGTTCGGAATGTATTTTGGAGGTCCGTAGCTAATTTAGGCTTGAAATGCCGAAATTTGAATTTTCGAAGTTTCCGGTTCGATAATGAGTTTTTGATCCGAGGGTCGGAATGGAATTCCAGAAGTTGCAGTAGCTCCGTCGTGTCATTTGGGATGTGTGTGCAAAATTTCAGATCATTCGGACGTGTTTTGGTTAGGTTTTTAATCAAAAGCATGTTTTGATGAAATTTGAAGTTCTTAGGCTTAAATATTTGATTAATTCGAGTTTCCGGAGTTGTTTTAGGTGGTTTAAGGATTGGTGCGAGTTTGAATAATGGTGTGGGTTATGTTCGTAGGGTTGGTTGAGGTCCCGAGGACCTCGGGTGTGTTTCGGATGGCTACAGGTCATTTCCCCTTATTTTTTTGAACTGATGTTGTTGCTTCTGGTACTCCTTCTTCGCGTTCGCGATCTGGCCATCGCGTTCGTGAAGGCTTATCTTGTCCACCTGGAAATTTCTTCTTCGTGTTCGCGTTTAGAGCCTCGCGTTCGTGATGCTCTGTCTCTCCCCTCAACGCCTTCGCGTATACCCTCCCGCGTTCGCGTAGCTATACTGTCTCACCCTTCGCGTTCGCGTACGTATTAACGCGTTCGCGTAGGGCAGTCCTTGGGCCTCCAAATTCTTCTTCTTTTCGTTCGCATATGCCCTGTTGCGTTCGCGATGAGTAATTGAATATCTTCACTTTTCCTTCTTCGCGAACGCGATGCTTCTTCCGCGTTCGCGATGACGAATTTTCTGGGCAGACAGATTAAATTCCAATTTCGAGGGTTTCACCATTTTTATCACATTTTGGCTTCTAGAGCTCGATCCTTGGCAATTTTTTGAAGGGATTTTCACCTGGGCGACTTGGGCAAGTGCTTCTCACTCGATTTAGAATAATTTCCATGAATCTCCTCTTAATTTCGTCCTTTAATTTCAGATTTTTAATGAAAAATGGGTAGAACTTCATAGACCGAATTAGTGAGTTTTGAATGGGTGTTTGACCTCTGATTTGGGAGATTTGTATATGGTTAGACTCGTGAGAGTACGAGGGTTCTGAAAATGTAAAAATTATCCAATTCCGAGACGTTGGCCTGAGGGGCATTTTGGTTATTTTGCCTAATTTCGCGCTTTAGCTTTGAATTAAATAGTAGAATCAGTTGGTTGGGATGTTATTTACAATGTGTGATTTAATTGAATAGATTTGGGCCATTTTGAGTCGAGTACTCGTGGCAAGAACGTGGTTGCTAGTTGACTTTAGCCGGTTCGAGGTAAGTATCCTGCCTAACCTTGGGGGGGACCTCCCCTTAGGATTCGAGTCTTCTTTGCTGATTGTATTCCTTGTACGCGAGGTGACGAGTGCGTGCTCGGATTTATTTGTGGAAAATTTCCCCTTTTAGGCTCTTATATCCTTATAATCACCGAATATGAAGTTGTTCTTGATACGATTGAATTTCATGTTATTAGTTTCACCTCTACATGGTTTACTTGGAATTTATTGCCCTTTTTGGTTATTCTTGTTGCCTAATTGATTTATACTTGTTTGACTGTGGACATTTACCCCTCTATAGTCATACTATCATTCTTAACTGCTTGTCCTTATTTGGTAAACATCATTTCTATCTCTCATGTAAATAATTGGCCTTAATTGGAAAGAAGTTAGATATCCTATATTTAGTTGATATTTTCCTTAATTGTAATTATTTGATTCATGTTAGCTTCCTTGTTGTTGAACTGAGTATTATGGAATCATTTTTTCGTATTATTTCTCCCTTGTTGAGTTGTTCTTATTGCGCTTAGATTTCCCTATTACGGTTATTCCTTATGAGTTAGTTGTACCGTCTTTTGGTGAACGGAATTTCTTAAGTTGATTCTCTTACTTTGTTCCTGTATATATTGTCATTTGTTGTATTGTACTTGAGATTGTGATGCACGAGATCTCTGCCGTGCGGTTGTTGAGATTGTGATGCACGAGGTCTCTGCCGTGAGGTTGTTGAGATTGTGATGCACGAGGTTTCTGCCGTGTGGTTGTTGTTGAAGTGTTGCACGAGGTCTTTGCCGTGCTATTGTGTTATTGATGTTTTGCACATGCGGCTTAATAAGGCGGGATATGTTATATGCTTATATGTGGGTTGCGCATATGGCAGAATAAGGTATGAAATTATTATGCACGTGTGGCGAAATAAGGCGGTGCCTATTATATTATTTATTGCACACGTGGCGAAATAAGGGGGGCTACGTCAGGGATTGATTGTATAGAGTTGTGACGGCCTGTTGAGGCATTCCTATTAGTTTTATATTGTGATTGTGGGTTGTTTAACTGTATGAGCGTTACCGCTTGGGAGTTGTGAGGGAACATCGTATGTGCGGACCGTTCTCCTTTTCATGTTTGCTAGCTGGTAAAATTTTGTTAGAAACACTTGCACATGCCTACACGTAGCTGAACACTCCTATTAGAGGTGAATTCCTCCTGTTTTTGTTAAGGATGGTGGTACGCCCTCGTTTGTCCATTATATTTGTGAGAGTGGCCCTAGTTGGCCAGTAGTTGTCAGCATACCATGAGATTGATGGGGCACAGGATGCCAATTATTAGATTTCAAATGCTGGGTCTTTTATGAGCTGTGGATGTCCGAGACTTGGTGAAATTGTGGAAATAGTTAAATAAGACCTTTTGTGAACATCATTGTAGGATATGAGTTATCGACTGGTTTGTCCCCTTGCTGTGTTGTGACCTTAGGATTTGGGTTGCGATTCTGCCGTCGTTTTTCATCGTAGTTTATTATATTTTCGTTGTTAATTGTTTTATTTATCCCTTATTATGAATTGTAGCATTCTTGGTCATTCATGCAGTCTTTACATATTTATATGTCGTTGCCATTATTCCTATGATTTTACTTTTTATTGACCGGTAGGTGCCTTGACTGTCCCTCGTCACTACTCCACCGAGGTTAGTCTTGATACTTACTGGGCACCGCCGTGGTGTGCTCATTCTACTCTTCTGCACATTTTTGTTGTGCAGATACAGGTACTCCCGTTCAGTTCTGTCAGCCTTGGAAGGAGGCGTATCGGTAGAGACTTCAAGGTATATCTGCTATGTCCGCAGACCGAGGAGTCCCTTTCCAACTTTTCTGTAATAAGTATAGTTCTTCCAGTATTTTTTCCTTTGTATAGATATTCTTAAGTCAGAGCCTCTTATGTATCCCTTAGCTTGTGATTTGTTAGTTTTCGGGTTTTGGCGAGTTTGTTAGCTTTCAGAATTATTGTGGTATGTGCCGAGCGACACCTTAAACCATGTTTATTTTTACCAGTTCAGTTTTATTTATTTTCTTCCACAAATTTTGGTTTATCTTCGGCATTGTTAGGCTTACCTAGTCATAGGGACTAGGTGCCATCACGACATGTTCATGGAGGGTGAACTGGGGTCGTGACAAGTTGGTATCAGATCTCTAGGTTCATAGGAGTCACAGATCACAAGTCGGTTTATTAGAGTCTCGTGGATTGGTATGGAGACGTCTGTACTTATCTGCGAGAGGCTATGTAACCGTTAGGAAAATTCAACTTTATTTGATTTCCCTGTCGTACGATATTTTTGACATCCACAATCCTAAACCTCTGTCTTCTACTCTCTCACAGATGGTGAGGACACGTACTACCCGAGGTGATCAGGCACCCGTGCCCCCTGCTGCAGTCGTCAGAGGTCGGGGCCGGGGTAGAGTTCGAGGACGCACACGTGGTGCAGCGAGAGCGCCTGCGCGAGCTGCCGCCGAGGTACTGCCAACAGATCCAGCCGGAGTCCAGGCACTGGACACGCCTACTGCTACTACTACTCCAGCCCTTCAGGAGACTTTGGCACAGTTCATGAGTATGTACGCCACTTTGGCTCAGGCAGGATTGCTTCCCCTTGCTGCAGCCACATCCCAGGTCGGGGGAGGAACACAGACTCCCGCCGCCCGTACTCCTGAGCAGCAAGCGCATGTTGAGCAGGTCCCAGAGATTATTCATGCGCCGCCTGTGGCACCAGTTCAGCCTGAGGGCATGGCAGCGGCTTTCGAGCAGGAGCAGATGAGACTAGAGAGGTTCAAAAAGTATGATCCTTCGGTGTTCAGTGGATTAGCATCAGACGATGCCTTGGGGTTTCTTGATGAGTGTTACCGTATTTTCTGTAATATAGGTATCTCTAGATCGAGCAGGGTTTCTTTCACTACTTTTCAACTTCGAGGAGCCGCCTATGATTGGTGGCGCACCTATGAGTTAGACAGTCCAGACGAAGCAACTTCACTGACTTGGACTCAGTTTTCAGATATGTTTCTGAGAGAGTTTGTTCCTCAGAGCCTCAGGGATGCATGGCGCGCGAAGTTTGAGCATTTGCGCCAGGGTGCTATGACCGTCTCGGAGTATGCTGTATGTTACACTAGTTTGTCTAGACATGCTTCAGCCTTGGTTTCTACTGTTCGCGAGAAGGTTCGCCGGTTCATTAAGGGGCTTATTCCTAGCATCAGGTCCAGCATGACCCGTGAGTTGGAGATGGATATTCCATATTAGCAGGTGGTAAACATTGCTAGGAGGATAGAGGGTATGCATGCTTAAGAGAGAGGGCGGGCAGGGTCATGAGAGAGAGCAGACGAGACCAGGAGCGAGAGTTTGAGGAGGCGAGGGGTCCTCGCAGACCGAAGAGATATACAGGTCCTTATTTTGGAGGCAGGGTGCGTCATGGTAGAGGTTTTGTGGGTCAGACAGTTCAGTTCGTGCTTTAGACTCAGCATGGTGACTCAGGTGCTCATGGTCCTTAATCAGAATTATAATTGATTCCAATATCCCAGATATTAGGAAAATAATTAAATTATTATTCCTACATATTAGAAAAATATTAAAATTACTATTTTGTCCACTATGAACTCTATTTTTAAAGGGTAAAAATACGAACGACATTTCGCTAAAGGCCTTCGTGCTTTTAATATAGTATATAATAGATAGATAAATATAGATATAGATATAGATAGATAAATATAGATATAGATAGATAGTGGAAGCACAATAACACTTGATCAAAGCTTCCTTTATTGCAAAGAGTAAGCCACGGTGTTGACATTGTGCCTTACAAAATAGAGGCCTAATAGGAGTAACACTGTACTACACAGTCAACTTCCTTTATGTAGTTAGTCAGCTTCCTTTATTGCAAACACTAAGCCATCAAAAGGCGTTGACATTGTGCCTTACAAAAT
Source organism: Nicotiana glauca (assembly GCA_026770625.1). Lineage (NCBI taxonomy): Eukaryota > Viridiplantae > Streptophyta > Magnoliopsida > Solanales > Solanaceae > Nicotiana > Nicotiana glauca. Next base: position 4,593 of record MU702986.1, on the reverse strand, counting down.
AGAGTCCTAATAAGAGTAACATTGTACTTCATAGAGCATTATGCAGCTAGTCGATTCAACATTCACTTCTTCTTCTTCGTAAACAAGTATCATTCCAAAGTTTTACCAAAAATACCTTTAAAGTTCACAGGACCACCCTTGTCCACCCATTTGTAGAATGCAATACTTGAGATGAGTGACCCACAGCCTAGGAGAAATAGGCCTAGGCTTGCAAGTGACTTAATTGATATTTGGGCTCCTCTTTGCCTCCTGGGCATGAGATGCAAATGGGGTCTAGTTGCTACAAATGCCGTTAGCACCCGTAGAAACTCATTGCTAATTGTCCAATCTGGGTCAATGATAGCTAGTATGTGTGCTGGTAGTGTTCCTCTCGGCATAGGGTAAAAATTGTCAGGAGACATGAGCAAAAATACTGGAAGGAGTTCACTCATTATTGTCTTATTCAACTCCTCAGTTTACTGCTCAAATGATGGAGTGTGGTTGTTGTCTAATTCAGTGATAGTTCTGTACTCAATACTATGGCTGGTAGATCCAACAGATTGTTCCTTCGAGTGAAGCTAGTGCGGTCTGCATCAAATGGTTCGTCCATGCAGGAATAAAGATACTTGTTCAGGAATGCATCAGTAACGACGTTTCCAACCTCCATTGTTAAAGGAATATTGATAACAGCCTCCTCTTCGGTGCAGCTTCTAAAGAAAGAATGCTCATAATCAGCAGGCTGCACAACCAGCAATTCTGTTACCAACATTCATGTGATCAATAAATTGAGAGGCCAAGTGACATTTGAATATAAAATTTTAATGGTAAGAGTAGAGGAATAGGGGATGAGAGAAGAACTGATGAATGGCATACAGTAACATCGTCATAATAAAGGTTCTTCATCAGTATCGTTATCTGAAAAAATGGAAATATGAATTAGAAACAAGATAGTGCATTTTTCAAAATAAATGAAACACTGATTATTAATGAATAACGAAATCTCTCCTTAAAGAATACCACAAAACCTTACCTCTTCTGGCATCTTATCCATAGTTCTCACCAGCTTAATCAATGGACAGTCCATTTTACAAGCAAAACTCCTGAAACAATGTTAGTTCTTGTATATCCAAATAGTTCTAGCTATCCAAAATCAACTTTACAAGACTAAAGATTGAATAATAATCAGTTGATCAATCGAACTACCTCATCTGATTAGGTGTTATTTCAGTGGTTAGGTTACAGTTGAATGTTCCCCTTTTCTTCATTCCAATGCGATTGACATTCATTGACACTTATTGATTATCACAGTTTGAGTAACAGAAAGATACTACGAGTTGAGAGAACCACACGTATCAGTTATCCTCAAGCTCCAAGACTATCGTTGACTAATTACAGAGATGATAAAAAATTAACATAGAACAGCTACTATTATTTAGCTTTTCATTATTACAAGCCATACTTATTCTGAGATGCTGAACTACTTAGCATCTGAAATCATTAATCAGTTCAAAAATTTGACTATATTATCTTGTTGCCATGCATGCATATTCCTTGACCATTGGTCCATCTATTGTTTTACACACACAAAACAAGAGTGTCTTAAGATATTTATTCTGGCAATGCAACATAAACAAACTAGCCAAAGATCAACAAGTATTTTTCCATCAAATCAATTGAAAATAACATGATAGCTTTGGCAGAAAGAGCTTACCTAAAGATCTGACATAAGTAATGTCGAATAAAGCAGTGCCCAACAGCTTCGGCGTATGTTCTTCTTTGTTTTGAAACTAAATGAAGTTAACGAATTACAAATTAGTACAATATACTGTCGTGATCATTATGAGGATAAGTTAACAGTTTAATTACTAGGAGGAGTGAGTTCTGCTTCGCAACCTCTGATTCCTTCAATTTCTGAGCCATAACCTGCCAAATTTGATAGAAACTTATGTGATAGTATGCGAAATTTACAAACGAATCAAAATTAACAAACTAACTAAGATATGAATAGATGCCTATATAACTCAAATGGAAGACGAATTCCAAATTAGTACAATATACTGTCGCGATCATTATGAGGATAAGTTAACAGTTTAATTACTAGGAGGAGCGAGTTCTGCTTCGTAACCTCTGATTCCTTCAATTTCTGAGCCATAACCTGCAAAATTTGATAGAAACCTATGTGACAGTATGCGAAATTAACAAAGGAATCAAAACTAGAAAGCGAAATTAACAAATGAATCGAAATTGAAAGTCGAAACTGAAATGAGAAAGCATTATAGGTCTGTTATGCGCACCTTTGTTGCATAGAGAGAACAAAGACTCGTATAGAGATCAATAGATTTGGAGAATTGAGCTGAAGTTTATCGAAATGGTTTGTGAGAACTGGCGGGAGACTTGATTTATAAAGGTATAGCTTGGCAAATGACGAGTGCGTGTGGCTTCACGCTAATTTTGAAAAAAAAGGCAGGGGTATCTAAATTAATTAAGGATACTGCGTTAAACTAAGTCGTTATTTTTATTCTTTATCATAGTTTATTTATGTTAAAACAAATAAATTTATGTTATGTTTGGAAAGTCACCCGGTAATTGAAATTGGTGTAATCACACAGCCTAGTAATTACACAATATAGTAATTACAACGACATGTTTATTTGTCATAATGTAATTACAGTGTAATTGGAATTGGTGTAATCACACAGCCTAGATAGCCTCACCTGTTTGAGGTTCCAGGTATGTTTCTTGACCCGCTCGAGGACGAGCGTTTGTTTTAGTTGGGGAGGATGTGACGACCTGGCCCGTCGTCACGTGAGTTACCACCCCGTTTCCCCCATTTTCTGCTTCCTTATGTTTTATTATACGAGTCTTGGGTGAATGAGTTGATTTGGATTGATTCTCGATGGAAATGAGACACTTAATCTCTTTAAGGAAGACTTGTTCTAGAAAAGTCAACCGGATGTTGACCTATGAGTTAGAGGGCTTGGATGTAATTTTCGGTGATTTGGTTAGCTTCGGGGGATGATTTGTGACTTAGGAGTGTTATCGGAATTGATTTTGGAGGTCCGGTGTAGAATTAGGCTTGAATTGGCGAATTTCGGTTGGTAGGTGAGATTTTGATCTGAGGGTCGGAATGGAATTCCGAGAGTTGCTGTAGCTTCATTAGGTGATTTTGGATGTGTGTGCAAAATTTCAGATCATTCGGAGGTGTTTTGGTCGGGTTTTTGATAGAATGCGTAATTCGGAAGTTTTGAAAGAACTTAGGCTTGAATCCGATGTAATTTAATGGTTTTGGTGTTATTTGTGGTATTTTGAGGATTTGAGCAAGTTTGAATGATGTTTTAGGATGGGTTGGCACTTTTGGTTGAGGTCCCGGGGGGTCTCGGGGTGATTTCGGATGGCTATCGGGATGATTTTGGACTTGGTGAAATTGCTAGTTTTGCTGGTATCTGGTGTTTCCGCATCTGCAGAAAAAGGGCCGCATATGCGGTTCCGCATATGCGGGTGATTGGTCGCAGGTGTGGTCTATGGCTCGAGTGGAAGATTCCGCAGATGCGGAAGGGTAGCCGCATCTGCGAGGCCGCAGGTGCGGTATTTGTATCGCAGAAGCGGAGGAAGTGGATTTGGAACCTCTGCAGAAGCGGACCGTATTCCGTAGGAGCAGGGCCCGCATATGCGGTAGATGACTGCAGAAGCGGTCCTGGTCTTTAAGTGGGGTTCCGCAGAAGCGGAAAATGACCGCAGATGCGGGGCAGGGACCGCAGATGCGAAAATCTCTGTTATCAGAAGGGTTTTAATGCTCATTTTTGTTCCGCGAAGCTTAGTCTATTTCCACCATTTTTTAGCAACCTTGGGAGCTTTTGACGAGAATTAAAGAGGTTTTCGACTGGGATTGATTGGAGGTGAGTCTTAAGGCCTAGAAACATCATTTAATTGTGGATTCAGCACTTAAATTCATGGAAATTTGATTAAAAGGGGAAGAATTAGGGCTTGAATTTTTGAATGAAAATTTGGGGTTTGAGGGAGCATTTGAGCTCAGATTTTGGTAAATTTCATATGTATAGACTCGTGGCGAGATGAGAAATCCGGTGATGTGAATTTTCTGATTTTTCGAGAAGTGGGCCCTGGGCTCGGATTTTACCAACTTCGTGATTTTCGATATTTTTCGAGTCTTTTCGATTGGGTTGTATTTCCTTAGCCTATTGTAACGTATTCCTTGTGGTTTTGATCATATTCGACGCTCGAGGAGGTTGATTTGCGAGGCAAGGGAGTAGCGAGCTAGGATTTCGGCCTGCTTGAGGTGAGTAATGGTTATAAATGATGTTCTGAGGGTTTGAAATCCCAGATTCGCACAATGTAGTGCTATGTTGAGATGAGACACACGCTGCATGATGAGTGTGGGGTCTGAGATTGCTGGGGATTCGGACTTGGTCCATCCAGATTGATGATTCTACTGTATTTTGATTGAGACTTAATTAATATCATCGTAATATGGGCTAGTTGCCATGTTTGGAGCCTTGTGCCGATCTGTAGAACCCTTAGGGCCATTTGTACTGGTTGACCTCACTTTACTTGTCGAAATCATACCCTCAGTCATGTTCTTAACTGTTAAATATAATA
>MU702984.1:4939-31354 GCA_026770625.1 Nicotiana glauca | reverse complement strand
GATTGGCTAACGGGTAATGGTCGGGCTTGCCTAGCAATGTGTTGGGCGCCATCACGACCGGGGTTTGGGTCGTGAAAAGAACGTTATACGATTTTCCAACAATGCTAAGACCGGTTTTCAATGAAGAAGAAGTTGACAACACCAATAGACTAATCTGTGAAGAACTGCGTTATAATAGGTGCTCTTTGTCTAAGGAACATGAAGAATTATTGGTTAAATTGACAATTGAGCAAAAGTTAGTTTATGACAGAATTATCAAATCAGTGCATGAGGACAAAGGTGGATTCTTCTTTTTATATGGTCATGGAGGAACCGGGAAGACATTTATTTGGAGGACTTTGTCTTCTTCCATAAGATGTAAAGGAGATATTGTTTTAACAGTTGCATCAAGCGGAATTGCGTCTCTTTTGTTACCAGGAGGTCGAACAGCTCATTCTAGATTTGCAATCCCACTCAATGCAACTGAAGATTCAACATGTAATATCAAACAAGGTACTCCTTTATCAAAATTGATTATCAAGACAAAGTTAATTATTTGGGATGAAGCACCAATGATGCATAGATATTGTTTTGAAGCTTTAGACAGAACTCTAAGAGATATTCTTAGATTTAAAGATGCATCCAATTTAGATCGTCCATTTGGAGGAAAACCCGTTGTTCTTCGTGGTGACTTTAGACAAATACTTCCCGTCATTCCAAAAGGTACTAGACAAGATATTGTTAATGCTACCCTTAATTCTTCATATTTATGGAATCACTATCAAATCTTAAAGCTAACAAAAAATATGAGGTTGGAAGGAAATCAGGTGAATTCTCTTTTGAATGATCTAAGACAATTTTCTGATTGGATTTTAGCAATAGGTGATGGTATGATTGGAAATTCTGTTTATGGTATCGATAAAGTTCACATCCCTGATGATCTTATCATCAATAATTGTGGCGATCCAATTTCTGCGATTGTGGAAAGTACATATCCAGATTTTTTAAGTCATTGCAGTGATATAACATACCTGCAACAAAGAGGAATTCTTGCTCCCACTCTTGACATGGTTGAATCAATCAACGAATACATGGTTTTAGTAAACAAAAGTCAACCGAAATCATTTTTCAGTTCCAATACAATTTGCATGTCAGATGATGCTTTTACAGGTTTGGAACACATACGCACACCTGAATTTCTAAACACTATTAAGTGTTCCGGAATTCCAAATCATATTATCACTTTGAAAGTGGGTGTCCCATTGATGTTATTGAGAAATATAGACCCATCTTCAGGGCTATGTAATGGAACAAGATTAATCATCACTAGACTGGGAAATCGTGTTATTGAAGCAAAAATTTTATCTGGAAATATGTCTGGACAAAAGGTCTTCATTCCGAGAATGTCATTAACTCCATCTGATGCAAGAATACCTTTTAAGTTCCAACGAAGACAATTTTCAATAGTTGTATCATTTGCAATGACGATAAATAAAAGTCAAGGACAATCTTTATCTCATGTTGGGTTATATTTGAAAAAACCAGTGTTCACACATGGCCAGCTTTACATTGCTCTATCACGGGTTACAACAAGAAAGGGATTAAAGATTTTGGTTTATGACGATGATGGAGAAATTTCAAACGAAGCAATAAATGTGGTGTACAAAGAGGTTTTCCATAATTTACTTGGACAATGAAAGCAAATCTGATACCTTTTAGAAATATTTTTTGCTCTCATGGTTTTGTCTTTGCTAAACCATATTGTAAATAAACTTATGAAACAATAGTTGACAACTTCATTAGGTACGCTTAACTGCGATCATATGTTTCCTTATTTAAAATTTTCTATTTGTTTTCAAGCACATTGCTTATGTGGCTGCTAACAAGAAGTTGGTGTTGCCAGTTGCTGCCTTCAAAGTTATTAATAGTCGATCACATGCCGGAAACAAACTTGCAATGCAGGCATATCATTTATCTGCCTCGACTATGTATCTGAGTTCTATTTAAATGTAAGTTTCTGCCGTTCATTTTCATATCTTCTTATTATTTAGTTCTCATTGATGAAATTGTCAGCTTTGATTTCTCTGTCCTTTTGATGATAGAACACTGAAACTCATGGACAACATGGTATACATCTAAAACTCAGAAATTTTTTCAGCCACTTTGGTTAACTTACCATCCTCCTCAAGGGCACCAAACGCAAACAAAAGCTACAGGCCTTTAAGTAGACCTTCAATTGGTGTACTCTCCATGAAGTAAAATTTCATCAACTGTTTAATCCCTTGAGTAAGAGCACGAGTTTTGTAATTTTTGTCCATTTTATTTCTGTAAGTGTCTTATCTTCCAAATTGTTCATGTAGCTATGTGCAGTTTATAACAGGAAGCACTTTCGCTTACCTGTTCGTGCTGATCGACCAACACGTTGGTTGGCAGACGCCATGGATATGGGAGCGACCATCAATGAGTCGGTTCCTTTCCAAGATTTATAACACTACATCTTAACTTTATAAAATTTTTCATAGTAATATTATAAAATTTTATCAATGAGTCACTAATGCTTGCATTAGGGTAGGTTGTGTACATCACATCCTTGAGTTACGGCCCATACCAGTATGCGTGAAAGCAAGATATTTTGTGCAACGGGCTGCTCTTTTATTTGCAGACATAGACATTGATATCACCATACAATTCATGCGTTATCCTAGAGCTTCTTCTAGGGGCAGATCTATTGTATGTTGTACCTTAGTATTTAGGATTTTAACTCAGTTGATCTGTGATTCAAGGGTAGGAATGCAAATTGATGCATTATCTGTTCTCAATGATCTGTCCTGTTAAATATGTTTGAGTCTGTGATAACATTAGTAGACTTATGCTGTATTGCTGTGTCGTCTACTTTTATTAAAGTTTCTGAATATAGAATTTGGATTGTAATAGAAACAGTGGCGCTCTCCGCATCCTTTGATCTTTATGTTGTGAAAAGTTCAGATAGTTCTGATCAGAGAGTCTATTACTACTTAAATGTTTTCTTATTTTAAATTATCTATTTGTTTTCAAGAACATTGGTTATCTGGCTGCTAACAAGAAGTTGTTATTGGCAGTTGCTGCCTTCAAAGTTATTAATAGTCGATCACATGCCGGAAACAAACTTGCAATGCAGGCATATCATTTATCTGCCTCGACTATGTATCTGAGTTCTATTTAAACGTAACTTTATGCCACTCATTTTCATATCTTCTTATTATTTAGTTCTGATTGGTGAAATTGGCAGCTTTGATTTCTCTGTCCTTTTGATGATTGAGCACTGAATTTCCCACAGAAAGCATTTCAGCAATACTTATTATCTCAGAAGAGCAATTCTAATTGTAACAGGCAACAATCATCTTGGACAGCATGGGATATATGGAAAACTCATCGAGAGCACAAAGCGCAAACAACAGCTTCAGCCCTTTAAGTAGATCTTCAGTTGACGTACTCTCCATGAAATAAAATTTCATCAACTGTTTAATCACTTGAGTAAGAGCACGACTTTTGCAATTTTTGTCGTTTTCATTTATGTAACTGTCTTATATTCCAAATTTTTCATGTAGCTATGACTAGTTTATAACATGAAGCACTTTAGATTACCTGTTCGTCCTGATCGACCAGCACGTTCGCTGGTAGACGCCGTGGATATGGGAGCGACCATCAATGATTCGGTTCCTTTCAAAAGTTTGTAACACTGGATCTTAACTTGATAAAAATTTTCTTAGTAACATTAAAAAAATTGAAATATTTACCATATTGGAACAAATCACATACCTTAAGTTTTCTGTTTTCTTAATGGTGTATGGATTTCTTCAAACAATATTCTTACAGTTTTGTATGGTAGTCAACTGTTCCCACGAATTGTCAACTTATATTTATTTACTTAAGATCCAAGCTACAAAACAAGCTAAATCTAAGGCTAAATTTCTAATATAGCCTTAATAAATTCTTATAAGATTTATTGAAGTATCTACTGGCATACTAGCTGAAACTAAGGCTAAATTTCCAATTCGATTAATCTGCAATCATACATGTGCTTATTTCAAATTTCCTCTTTGTTTTGCAGCAAGTTTCAGATTTGGCTGGTAAGAAGAAGTTAGTCTTGGCAGTTCTGGCCTTCAATGTCATTAACGGTGGATCAAATGCAGGAAACAAACTTATAATGCAAGCATGTTATTTCTCTGCCTCCAATATATTTCTGAATGCACTATAAAGACAAAAGTTTCTGCTTCTCATTTTAATATGTTCATATTATGTATTTGTGATTGTCAAAATTGTCAGCTTGGACTTCTATATTCTTTCGATGATACAACACTTAATTACCCACAGAAAGCATTGCAAAAATACTTATGTTCTCAGCAGAGCAATTGCACTTGTTAGAGGCAACAACCATGTTCGACAGAACCCTCTGTCATTTGGATGATTGAACTGTACCTCATTTGTATTTTTTTAAAATTTGTAGGGCGATAATGAAGATAACAAGTTGATCAATATTGCAAACACATCAGCCAACATAGATATATCTATTGCCGCAACAGTGGTCTAAGAATATTTGAATGCACGGTTCTATGGAACGAAGATCAACACAGTGTTTAAATACCCTCTGTCATTTGTATAATTGAACTGAACCTCATTTATATTTTTAAAATTTTTAGGTCGCTAACGAAGATAACGAGTTAATCGATATTGCAAACACATCAGTCAAGAAAGGGATATCTATTGCCGCAACACTGCTCCAACCAGATTTGAATGCACAGTTCTACGGAACTGTGTTTAAATTTCAGAAATCAGCTTAACTTTGCATATGTAACAGTTTGATAAACCAAACATAATGTTATAACTTATTTTATTACTTCTATACTTATGAACAACATATTTTTATCATTTTATGTGCAGAGTATTAAGGTTGGAGATTTTCCAGACACTGTGACTGTTCAAGTCAAGAATGCAGTACTCAACTTCTTGATCCATTTAGTAGAGCAACATGATCAAATAGTCATATATATGTACAAAATGCTATGTTAAACTCATTCTGATAGTGAGTTCAACTATATATCTAAATTAGGTCCACGCCAGCCAAAGAAGAAATAAGCCGGAATAAAAATTAACTAAATCCTGATCAACTGTATTCAATTCTTAAATTTTTAAAAAAATACCTAATGAATTACGATCGCACAATAACAATATATCACAGCATAAAAGACTGATAGCTAGCGTCGGTGTTTACTTTTGCATATAATCTTCTTGATGAAAGGTTGTGTTTGTGCATTCACTTTACCTGCAAAACATTAACTAGACACATAAATTATCATACACAAAAGTTAAGAAAGTTGCACAGCACCAACTGACAAAAAACATTTCTACGTCCAATCATTGGTTCTTCACAGAAATGCGATTCTTTTTAACTATATGATACTCATATAGCATGAATAAACGATTCAAATATAAGGTTTGTTACATTTTTTGTTGTCTACATTTCCAAATTGCAGTTTTTTCTCTATCCATTTAACCCACACGTTTTTCCACTCTCCCACAACCCTCCTCACGTTCCAACCATCTCCTTCACATCTCCATTCACAAATCTTACCCACTTCCACACTATACCAACTTCTAAACTATAGTCATCCCATGATTTTATAAAATCATATCAAAAGAGAGACGGTAATACAAGAACAACTGACAGAAAAAGAAAGTTTCACAAAACTACAAAGATATTACGTACAAATTAGTTCTGGAAAATTTCGAAAGCGCCAACTCTCTAAATTCTCTCGCGATAACAACGGTATGATCTTTACTCCACTTTTTCCAGATTTGCAATTTACATAATTATTCCTTACAAAGGATTTTTTTTTTTACTCCTTACAAATGATCCATTTTTCATACTTCATCTTCGTTTATCTCAGTTTTTCTTTGTCGAAATTAACAAACGTCATTCGTAATAATTATAATGGATTTTTCATGGCTCAAAAGCTATATCAATGTTCACCGTCGACTTCCATAAGATTTTAATTAACTAAAAACTTATATCATTTATTGGAATTACTATTTTTTGTGCTTCATTACTGTTTTTTGTTGCAATATATGATATTTTCATTTACATGCATATACTAAATTGTATGTCATCTATTGTAATTTAGTTTGTACAAGTATATTTATTTTGTCAATTTATTACTATACTAAATTACATTATCGTCCGTATGTAAATAATTATATTCGAAGTAATATACTAACTTATATTATACTTTGTAGGTTAATAATCATAATTAACAACTAAACTTTGATTTATCATACTGTTGTTTCTCTTTTGAACGGAGTGGTTACATGTCCGGATTTGCTGAAACTTATGAACTTCCTATTTTGGCTTTTAATTTTCAGAATTGCTCAATTTGTTTCACAATGTGTTATGATCTCCTGTAACAATCGAAATACCTTAAGCAACATTTTGTTTAATTTTTTTTTCTGTTAATGCTCAACCAAGGAAGCTTTATATATAGTAATGATGTGTGTCCTTCATTCACCTGACAATGTCTATTCAAATTATTGTTTAAATCCATCAATATGTTCAAATAATATGCATGTCCTATTTTATAACATTGACAAGTTGTAGCCTTTCTTATTGTTTGATTGCTCATATTTCAGATATGGTTAAAAAAGGACACGATCGAATTACTCCAAATGCGAGTTCTCAAATTCAAGGAAGGGGACAACGTATAAGGGTATGCCATCGCAGCCGTTATTCCTTTAATCATTCGGGCTCAAAGACTGAAGTCATCAGGAATATCCCAAAGGCGATACAAAATAAGTTAAGAGATCGAAGGGCTGAACGAAGAGAAAGAGAAAAAAATTTAGAGAGCTTAGGCCTTCACTAAATGAACACATTGCAAATTATCAGCTTACTCGAGATTCGCTAATTGATGCTATTGACCAAATGCAACTATCAGATTGGCATGCTTTAGCAATTTTAATAGATTCAGTTGGACAACCTTTAGGTAGTATTTTAACTGAAATTTACCACAACGTTTGTCCAAGTGAACCTTTTTGGATGTATGTTCTTATATTTGAAGCTGAGTGGGAGACCCGTCTGTACAACTATTTATAATTTTTTTAATTAACCAAAGTTTGTTATTTCTTTACATGAGTAACTGTCATTTTACTATAATTTTTTCATAATAGTATTAGATTAAATAAATAACATAATCGAATAACACTAACTTATTCCTATATGACTGGAGTTGCTATGCGGCATATTTTTTCAACCATGACGAAAAATATAATACTTTTTATACCCTTGATCACATGGAGAAATACAGCAAATAGAGCAAATAAATATAATACTATATTACTGGTGAAGCTATATATAGTTTTCATGCCGAAATCACATGTAGAAATAGAGCAAATAAATATAATTTTAATTAATTTTTAATTGATTTCGGCTTTTTATTGTGCTTGGAGTTTAAAACTAAATATAAGCGTACGAGACCTGTAGCTTGTATTGGAAATGAAGTTATGTAATTTATGATTCTTATCCAAATAAGGTTAAGGTTTGTACAAAGAACACCTCCAAGCAAATTCCACGGTATCCAACCTATTTTCCTACTATTTCCCTCCTCAAACAGCTTGATTTACGTATTGAATTATAGGAAAAGGAAAAATGTGCAATCTTAACATAAACTACTCTAAAAAGCTAATAGACTAAGTTATCTAGGAAGGAAATTAGTATTCTTAGGGACATGACGAGCTTCTTCAAAGTCGATGACAAGATAAGAGAGAACCATTTGATTAAAGTGTTGCCATGACCATCTTCCTTGACATATGTTCAACGATTTAATGCATGCTTTCTTTGGAGGAAGAAGTAGAAGGGATTGCCATATCCCTTAATATTATTGTTATTTTGTACTCTTTGTATATTACGATAAAAATTTATTAGCACCAAGTGTTTATTAAAAAAAATTAAATACATTTTATGTGATTACACATGCACTTCATTTACTTAGTCATTATCATAATGACATACTTTTACTTAATTAAATCACTTAATCATAGTAAGTTAAGTTATATTTGAATCTCATTGCACATAACACAAGATCTTAAAGCAATTTAGTGTGGATAAAATAATTTTTCCTACCTATGGCTCAAATGGTTTAAAATTTACAATTGATCAAATATAGAAATATGAGACCGTCAAGCAAGTAAGATAATTATTTATTATAATTTTTGTCTCAATTTTTTTCGCGCATCACGCGGGTACTATACTAGTATATACTTAATAGTCACATCAGTCTTTCACCATATCCTTTTATAACCACTTGCAAAGTGGTACACACATTTCTAAATAAAAATTTAACATTATGTAAGTAATCTTGGTAATTTGGTTACAACGCAAACCATTCCATAGTGTCTTAATCTTCCTTCATTTCGTAAGCATATGAAACAATTATTAGCACGTTAACCTCTTTGATGATATAAATTAATTTCTGCCAACCAAAACATGCTCAGCAACATTTGGATCAGATAACTATCATACATACCAAATGTCAAAACTGAATCTAAAATAAAAAATTTAAAAACCCAAAATTTAATTAATCAGTTACACCAACAAATTATGGAGGAACCAATAACAAATACCAAGCATATATATACATTATACAAGTTGAAACAGAGGTACATGCAGAAAAACGATTGATCATTAAACAGAATTGAAGCAAGCGAACCCAATGCTAATCCAATAATCAGTATTGAGACTATATGAAAATAGAGGACCGTTTTTGGTAATTAAAGAGAAAAACTTGGTAAAGTGTAAAAATTCCATATTCTTATTTAACCAAAATTGAAAATTAAAATCAAGGGATACAGTAGTTGGCTTAAGTTGCGGCAAGGGTGGAAGATCCGGAGAGAAAAAGGGAAAGAGGAGAGAAAAAAGGGGAAAATGTATAACTAAATTCTTGATTGAAGGCATTAATAATTGATTAGGAGTCTTTTAAGGTGGAATGTATATATTTTTGGAAAACTTACAGAAATGTCTCATATAAGTTTCAACTTACCAACCTCTAGCCAATATTCCAAAAATCGAAACAAACAAGGAATTTTTTTAATGGGTATAGTCGAAATTCATTGAAAACATATAGATAAGTCAATATACAAAATTTGAGGAAGATTGGAGGTGATTTGGACTGGTTTTGTATCAAAATTCATAATTAAATCGATGTCAAAAAATTCTTCTGTGACACATGTATCAAACATGTATCACGCATGTATCTCACACACAGATATACATAGATATACATGTGATACACAATCGATACAAATATGATACATATGTGATACACGTATCATTTTTTTTCATATTCAGTTTTTACTTCGAATTTTCAATTCAAACCACCTCAAAACTTCACCAAATCATCCCAAAACTGAGATTCAAGCTCCTTAAGATATACCCAATCTATTATAATAGCACCCACCCAAAAGAAAGTAAAAATTTGATATTTTTTTGCTACAAATAGCTAATTAGCCATTTTGGATAATATTAGTAATATTTTATCAATTGGTCAATTTTTGTAATGAGCTACTTTTAAATGGACATAGCTGGTAATTTTCCTATATTTTATAGACTAAACATGGGTAAGTGGGGTAGTAACTTATGTAGTTGGTGCTAATGTGCTAATTCAATTAAGAAGACAAGTCCAAAAACACAGGTTGGGCTTATTCTCTGGCCAGTCCAGGCCTGCATTAGACACAATCCGGTGCGACTGTATCTTGTTGCATTTATGCTCGTGAGAGGGCAACATGACCAACTATCTTAATGAAAATGTTACACATCGTTGAAAAAAAAAAATGCCCTGCATACATTTTTCAAAAATAAAAGATAGTCCTGTTTAACAACACAACTATGCATTAAATAATTAAGCTTTACATTAATATTTTTAGTGATGATTTAATTAACACTTAGTTTGCCCTCGATCTTTAATTATCAAGCTTTATGTTTACCTTTCAACAACTAAGAAGTGAAAGACATTGTTTCACCGTAAATATCAATGTGTAACATTCCAAATCTCGCAATTGTTGCTGTAGAAATTTAGATCGAATAGAAAAGAGATTTTTGGAGGAGAGTATAAGTTAAAGAGCCAAAGAATGAAGATATGAAAACTCAAATGGTTATTTTCTATCGTGGTGGATATACACGCGAACATAGTATCTTTGGTATAAATTTCTATATATATATATATATAAAGAAATTTATTAAATCTAAAAAAATTTGATTGAGAATATAATTATTATTGTATATTATCCTGAGGTTAATATAGGAATTTACAGACTACAAATCTTGAATCCGCCTCCGTATATCTTCTGGTAAGAGGCGTTTATAGAAAATCAAAGTATGAAAATAACTTCTGATCATCATAAGTAGTCCTAATTAATAACAAAGTCAGTAGACCACAAAAAGAATAAATGGGAAGGAAGGAAGGAAGGTTGCTGCATTCAATATATAAATGGGAAGGAAGGAGTGAGTAATAAATTCGAATTCCAAAGAAAAGTGGTTTTGACTCTGAAGTGCAGTTGGGATTTGGAAAAAGGTAGGCAAAAGCTGATTTTAATTAATGCTACACATTCCAATTTCCATGCTTACTATGGAGAACTTTAATTTGAAGGTGACTTGCATTAATTTCTCCGTTGGAAATGTCTTACGTAATTGACATCTACTACAACTAATTATTTTAATGTACTCTATCATTAAATATACATTACCATTTACACCATATAGCTATCCTTATTTTAAAATTTTCTTTTTCACATAATTAATAGAGTGTGGGAAAGTCAGTTGGACATCAATGATCAAAAGGCCATTAGTACTCGAACTCATACATGATGTTTGTGGTGCGACCTTCTAGTACGTGGTATTCGAATTTATACAATAGCTTTAAGTCTGAGTCCGATTAAAACTTAAAATTTATGGGTTTTTATATCGGTCTCAGGTTAATATATAATAGTAATTAAGTTTATAATTAAATATTTATAGATATTTAGTACTATATTACTAAATATATGAGTATAAAAGACATGGAAAAAATTATAGGATTCACGTAAACTAATAAATATTATGTAAGATATACATCCAGCTTGAGTTGTGGTGACCTCATTCTAGTCACTGAACTTTTGCCCTGTATAAAGGCGAATTTTTATGTTTATAGCAATAAATCTTCGTGTAAACGGGTTTATAAATCTTCATTTTTTTTCAGTTGCGTCATTATTTTCCGTTATTTGTTTCAATGTAAAATTCCATTGTGATAATGCATGATACGAAACAATAATGATACTATGCTTGTGTAAATACACTTTTATTGCAGGTATTATGTCACGATCCAAAATCTACTAAGGGTCGTGATGGCATTGGACACCATTGCTTGGCAAGCCAACCAAAATATTAATTTACATTCTCGTTTTAATAACTTTGAAAATTATGATTTTCCTTCAATTTTACTAGTAAAAGACACTCTTTACAATGCAAAATAAAAGAATAGTTGGAAGTAAAGACAAGATACCCAATAATCATCCCAGAACCCGGTGTCACAAGTGCAAGAGCAATTACTAAGGAATCAAATAAAGTACAATAACTGTCCAGGATACAAATTGGAGAAAGAAAATACAATTAAGAGACTATACTAGCTGCGGGGCGCCTCGAGAAATGCAACTCACCTAGTCCTCGTATCATCCATGCTGCTATGTCCAGTAGGCAACTACAAGTACATGTGCCTGTGCAACAAAAATGCACAGCAAATGTAGTATGAGTACGAAAATAACGTGTACCCAACGAGTATCCCGTCTAATCTCGAAGAAGTAGAGACGAGAATCCTACTTCAACACTTACTAGTTGTCCAATGATAATATAGTCAAAATGTGAGGAGATCATGAATGTTATAAAAATAAATTATTATAATTCATAAAGCCAGATAGCACGTAACCAACTTCCCAAATAATAATGGATTTGCAAAGATTTACTTTTTATTATCTTTATCAATTTATCTCTGGTCGGGAAAGGCAAATATCAACATTTATAAATCTCAAACTACAATACAAGCATGTGCATATCCTACTGAGGTCGTACGACCCAATCCAATATAAATATAAAATGTGCATTGCCGAGGGTCGAATGACGCGAACCATAGATGCATCTATTACCCCGCTCGCGAATCATACATGCGATGCGGGCACACATAGATACGCACATTCAAACAGCCAATAAAGAATTTACCGGGGAAACATTTATCCTAATGCCAATTCTCTTTTAATGATTTAAGAAAAATCAAGTTTAATCCTTTTAGAAGTTTATTTACTAATTCAATAGGATTTAAGAAATTCAGCTGTCACTAAGATTAACAATATTCCAGGTATAACATGTTTTTGGGTCCTAGACTATCCAAACTTAAACATAATAGTAGCTACGCACGGATTCTCCTCACCTCGTGCGTACGTAGCCCCACAAATAGGAGCACATAACCAATTATTTTACCTACGGGGATAATTCCCTCTTATAAGGTTAGAAAGGAGACTCACCGCGCTCCGAAGATCCATAACTAGCATTACATGCCCTTCCGAAGACTCGAATCGATGCTAAATGCTCCAAAACTAGCCAATAATTATGCAAATTCATTAATATATGATAAACTACTCATATTAATCCAATTTATAACTTGTGCGCTCCTTCTTCCGCAGGTGCGGTCCCACTTCTGCGGTGACCCGACGCATCTGCGGTCCCAGCCTTCACTCTTCACCGCCGCATATACGCCCCTTTGGCCGCTTCTATGGCTCCGCACCTGCAGCCAAAACCTCGCAGGTGCGGTTATACCAGATATCAGTTGCATCAGCTATTCTTTCCAACCCCAATACAATCCGTTAACCACCCGGAATTCACCCGACGCCCTGTCCAATCACATCAACCAGTCCCAAAACATATTACGGACTTGCTCGAGGCCTCAAATCATATCAAACAATGCTAAAATCATGAATCGACCTCCACTCCAAGCTTAATGAACTTTAGAATCTCAAACTTCTATATTCGATGCCGATACCTATCAAATCACTTCCGATTAACCTCAAATTTTGCACACAAGTTATATTTGGCATTACGGGTCTACTCCAACTTCTGAAATCAGAATCCGACCTCGATATCAAAAATTTCACTTCCGGTCAAATTTCTCAAAAACCTTCAAGTTTCTATCTTTAGCCTAGTGACTCCAAAATGACCTACGGACCTCCGAATTCACTCCCGATCGCGCCTCCAACACCAGAATCACCATACGGTGCTATTCCCAGACTCGAAACCCCAAACGGACATGGATAACACTGAAATGCACTTCAACTAAAACTTGTGAAATTCCTCAAAAATGCTAACTTCCACAATAGGCGCCAAAACGTTCCCGGGTTTTCCAGAACCCGATCCGGACATACGCTCAAGTCCGAAATTATTGTACAAACCTGCTAGAACCTTCGAATCATGATTCCGAGGTCGTTTACTCAAAAATACAATCTTAGCTAATTATTTCGACTTAAAGCTTCTGAAATGAGAATTCCTTTCCAAATCAGCTTCGAACTCCCCGAAATTCAATTCCGACCATGCGTACAAGTCATAATACCTAAATTGAAGCTGCTCGTGGCCTCAAACAGCTGAACGGCACGCTAGGGCTCAAAATGATCAGTCAGGTCGTTACATTCTCTCCCACTTAAACATACATTCGTCCTCGAACGTGCTAAGAACTGTGCTAGAGTTGTCTAGATTCACAATTAGACACCTTGTGCACCTACCCCTGCTACCACAACTCAGTTGAGCATATTAGCTCGAGCAAATCCGAAGATATTCTCTTTTATTCAAACAAATAAGCTTATAACCCAATTCCAACATCCGGAATTCTCCGTCAGACCTGCTCCCATTATATGAACACTGTGACAATCACTACACGCAATACCACAACATGACTGCATATCTTAGCTGAATTCACACCTTGCACCACCTTACTCAGAGGATCATAATAACATTCTCTGATCAAATTAGTCGAAATTCCACGAATATGATGCTCACAACACACCTCATGATATATAGGCCTTGTTCCAACTCTCACCATATCGCAACAACAAAAGAGATGTGAAGAATTCATAACCAACTACTGAGCGGACAAATCGTTGAGCCTATACCCCTGACAAGAATCCTTACCTTATTCTGAACCAAATAATGGTATTTGCTCATTAATATACTTCGTATAATCCAATCGCACTGATCCCAGATCCAATAACCTTGTCTCACCAGTACAAACCGCTCAGGCAACAAGTCACCGCAATCATGACCAAAAGTCTCATATGCTGCCACAATATGCCAATAAGCTACCAATTCGAACATGATGCATAAGGTAAACGAACTATAAAAAGGAAATCCAATTACCCCGCTCATGAATCATACATGTGATGCAGCCAATATAATTAAACAAACACCCCACTCGTGAATCATACATGCGATGCAGGCATACAACAAATAGGAGTTTTCTTCAGAAGAACAGGAAACAAAACGCATAAAAATAGATATCGGAAATGTACTTGACATCACACTGTTGCGGCGCATAACCCAATCCAAACAACATACCCATGGCGACGTGCCACCCGATCCACACATAAAATTCACATAAAGAGGTACACACCGAGCTAGATTGCTCATTACAACAAGATACCGAATACCGGTCACAAGCACGCTAAGTTCATAATACCATCCCTAGGGAGACATATAGCGCCATAGGCTACAAAACTCAAGCACAACTGAGATGCGATATACGATCTGAATCTCGAGATCCATCCTGTTCATGTAACATCATCTCTACTCGGAACCTCAACACATAAGAAATTCACAAGCCGTCTCACAACTCATACGGTGCAATATATCATTACATGAAATAGTTGACGATGAAATAGTTCCCAGACTACTCTTCCATAAGGAGCGCATCGCTGAAATGAACACATCTAGCCTGATATAGAGCCCATATTCACATTTAAAATACCTCAAACTCATTCCGATCGCACTGAACTAGGCTAATAACCTTCCAAAGGTCCATAATCACCCCCGCCTTACTCATTACACACAAGGACATACATCATAACCTGAGTAATCCTCCACAGTCCATAACCCAATAAACCGAGTGCCCTCCAGGCATAATTCTCAATTTAACGGCATCACCACAATCTTCATACTTGGTTTAACTCTTCAATCAATCAAGTTGCTACATGCCATTTATACAACCCTCCCGTGGGCACGCTCCCACAACCTTCCGTAACAGATAACAGGTCTGCACATCCAAACCATTGGTCGTACTAACGCTGAAAAACGATCAGGGATCCTTAACCAAGATGCAAAGCCTTTTCACCAAACACCAACCTCAGGTGACGCTGCAGATAATACCAACTTACTTTAAACATCGAAACTAGATGTGCTCTTGACATCCTTGCCAATGCCGAACTGCAACCTTGATCCTCACTTCAAATTCCATACCACTTACTGCACCCAACATGCCAATATGCGATAGAACACTATTTTCATCATAACTCCGGAACCACTAATAGAATAACACTTCATCATATAAAAACTTTTCACTTATCTCACTTCAGGAGAATCATTGCAACACATAGGTGAATTCTCATAACTGTAGAATATGCAAATCTTTAAGTAGTAGTCTAAGCCACCATATCTCTTCCGAGATCCGCCTACACATAACAGTCCATAACAGTAGAATATTTCTGAATAACATCAATTACGGCGGCCGACAATACTCACATGTATCGTCATAAATCACTTGTATAATTTGCTGAAGGAACTGATTACTACCACTAATATGCCAATTCAACTACGACTAACCAGTCTATCTTCTTCCAATTTATTCTTGATTGCCTTATAAATAATAACTCTATTCAATACATAACACACTCCATCCACACTCATCCCAAGTGACCGTGAATCATGAGACCATGTTGTCTCAAATCCCACGAACTATTTCATACCTCCCAATTGCTACACTACATGTCCAAACATCATAGAACATTCTGGGCACCTTCTCATAAGCTGCTACAAAGCTTGATTCTTAACTATACCTATAGACTCGAAATTATTAGGCACCACACTTTACTTCTTTGAATCCACTTGGAGCGTTGTTGAGAGTCACCCATTCTGGCTTGGTACCGAATATAATCAACTCCAAGGCTTCACTGGCGTATGTACACCCATCTCAATGAAGCACTCGACTGAATCACTTCCCTTGTAAATCACCTCTATACAAAGCATAAATCCTGACTCTTCCCAAAGCATGAACATGAGTCAATAAGACCAACTATAGCACACACTTATCAATTCCTTTGCTCAAATTACCACTTATGTTCTTTTCCCTTAGCTGAAATAACCCATCAATATGCTAATAACCGAAAATATCATAGATAGACGACCATGCAATCCAATCGTAGGCAAGGGGACTATCCCACTTAGCTTGAAGCCACTATTACACAACTCTAGAACCCACCAAGACTCTTTTTCTCTTATTGACATGACTTTGCGCAATCAAACCGCCAGATTCCTTGAAATCTTTCCGTTAATATTTTATGAACACTCTGAATCTCTAGCAATATTCACATATTCAACCTCTTATCGGATAGCTAACAAAATCCTTCGCAGAAGCTTCGCCAATCACGTGACCGTTGACCTGCTCACTGGAAATAACCCACCTGAGCCCGTGCTCATTCACCAGCTGCACAAGTCCATTCACTCCTTGTGGACATCAACCGAATATGCGACAATATCTTTCGATTCAAAGTTATGTTGTATCCTTCTCTATATCGAACAACTCTTTTCCGTCATATCCAGTCTCCCGCTGCATAATAGCCAATGCTTCAAATTAAATCTGTAGACCCAATCATCGTCCGCCAAAATCCCCAAATCATTCAAAACTTTCCTTAAGGTGTGTTTTCATCCTATCACAAAACCCATATGCAACTCCACCACTCTCCCACTTTGGCGGAACTCACTCATTTAATCAACTACTCGACCTTCGCTTCTTATACCTGGCTTCTGGAAGTTTAACCATCGCATGACACTTCCCACACGTCCTTCCTCATCCTTTGCTGCTCAACTAATGCCTTAGAGCGAAATCTATCTCGGTAGTATTTGAACTAATAGACCGCTACTCACTTTAAACCTTTCTGAAGATCATCTTTCTCGAGTCGTCAGTATTAGAAATACACATTCAATCCTGAACCATAGCACCCTGCGATCTTTGATTGCCGCTCGCCCAATACCACCTTACAATATCATGCATTAAGGTGATTGTAGAAGATCTTAACACCGACAAACTTAAAACATACAATTGAGGACGACGACACTACATCGCAGATGAGAATTCCACCACGCTCGAAAATATCAAGTCTCGTTACCCCATCAACCAAATCTGGACATTCATAGGCCAATTGCTTTCCCTCTGTCGGAAATGAAATATCAGATCTCTGAATCGTGCACTAAGTAGCCTTCCCTTCAAATCATTCACCGCCCCAGCACATAGGCAGTGTCCTACCATCAAGCCAATACTGTGCGATAACCAATCGTGAGCATCATAGAAACCTGTGCATAGGCACCAAGCTCTTAGAAGCACAACTATTGGGCCGAAACGATATAAAAGTCCTTTCGCAAGGCGACGACAATGGCCCAACCAACTATACCGAGAGAAATATCCCGCACCACATCTATAGTGCCATTACAATTCTTCAATTCTCGATTTATAATAAGCGGTCCACATCGCGTAAGATTGAGTAGGAAAGAAACGAGGGCGTAAGCCTCAAGGAATCAAATCGCATGATGAGGAATCAAGAAGGGAAGTATCCCAAACAACCCTATAGCCTCACGAAGATAAGTACACACGTCTCTGTACCGATCCACAAGACTCTACTAGACTTGCTCATGACTCGTAAGACCTAAGGGAACCTAGTGCTCTGATACCATATTGTCACGACCTAAAAACCACTAAAGATCGTGATGGCGCCGGACACCAGTGCCAGGTAAGCCAACCAAAATATTAATTTAAATTCTCGTTTTAATAACTTTGAAAATTATGATTTTCCTTCAATTTTACTAGTAAAAGGCACTCTTTACAATGCATATAAAAGAATGGTTGAAAATAAATACAAGATACCTAATAATCATCCCAGAACCCGGTGTCATAAGTACAAGAGCAATTACTAAGGAATCAAATAAAGTACAATATTTGTCCGGGATACAAATTGGACAAAAAGTAAATACAATACGCTGAAAGAGACTATACTAGTTGCGGGTTGCCTCGAGAAATACAACTCACCTAGTCCCCGTATCATCCCTGCTGCTACGCCCAGTAGGCCACTAGAAGTACATGTGCATGTGCAACAAAAATGTACAGCAAGTGTAGTATGAGTACGAAAATAATATGCACCCAGCGAGATCCCGTCTAATATCGAAGAAGTAGAGACAAGAGGTCAACTTCGACACTTACTAATGGTCCAATGATAATATAGTAAAATTGTGAGGAGATCATGAATTTTATAAAAATAAACAATTATAATTCATAAAGCCAGATAGTAGGGAACCAACTTCCCAAATAATAATGGATTTCCAAATATTTACTTTTCATTATCTTTATCAATTTATCTCCGGCCGGGAAAGGCAAATATAACCATTTATAAATCTCAAGCAACAATACAAGCATACGCATATCCTACAGAGGTCGTACAGCCCTATACAACATAAAAGTAAAATATGCACTGCCGAGGGTCGAACGACGCGAACCATAGATGCATCTATTACCTCGCTCGCGAATCATACATGTGACGCAGTCAACATGAATAAATAAACACCGCACTCGCGAATCATACATGCGACAGGGGCTCACATAGATACACACTTCAAATAGCCAATTAAGAATTTACGGGGAAACACTTATCCAAATAAAAGCCAATTCTCTTTTAATGATTTAAGAAAAATCAAGTTTAATCCTTTTAGAAGTTTATTTACTAATTCGATAGGATTTAAGCAATTCAGCTGTCACTAAGATTACCAATATTCCAGGTATAGCATGTTTTTGGGTCGTAGACTATCCAAACTTAAACATAATAGTAGCTACGCACGGATTCTCCTCACCTCGTGCGTACGTAGCCCCACAAATAGGAGCACATAACCAATTATTTTACCTACGGGGATAATCCCCTCTTACAAGGTTAGAAAGGACACTCACCGCGCTACGAAGATCCATAACTAGTATTCCATGCCCTTCCGAAGACTCGAATCGATGCTAAATGCTCCAAGACTAGCCAATAATTATACAAACTCATTAATATATGATAAACTACTCATATTAATCTAATTTTTAACAATTCCTAACCTCGATCGAAAAGTTGACAAAAATGCCCTCGGATCCACGTTCCCGAATTTCAAAAATTTTCGAAAATTAAGTTTACCCATAGCCTCACGAACTCAAATATATAATTCACTCTCAATTTCATACCCAAAATTGTGGTCAAAATCTAAAATATCCATTTTCTAGGTTTTCCCTCAAACCCCCAAGTTTCTACCAATTTTTTCATGCTCAAATTCGAAACAATACCATGTATTTAACGTCTAATGAGTGGGAACAACTTACCTTGACATAGTGAACAAAATCTCTCTTCCAAAAGCTCCAAAATCGTCCAACCCGAAGTGAAAATGGGTGAAAATGAGCCAAAACTCGATTTTAAAGAGAGATCACTGCCTCCAGTTCTTTTGTACCTGCGGTCTCTTGACCGCTTCTGCGATAACCCAGGTGCGAACCAAACAACGCTTCTGTGATCCGGGGCTCCCAGACCATTCCCGCTTCTGCGCTCTTTCTTCCGCAGGTGCGATCCCACTTCTGCAATAACCCGACCGCATCTGCGGTCCCAGCCTTTACCCTTCACCACCGCATCTGCGCCCCTTTGGCCGCTTTTGTGGCTCCGCACCTGCGATGCGGTTATACCAGATATCAGCTGCTTCAGCTATTCATTCCAACCCCAATTCAATCCGTTAACCACTCGGAATTCACTCGAGGCCCCCGGGACCCCATCCAATCATACCAACCAGTCCCAAAACACATTACGAACTTGCTCGAGGCCTCAAATCATATCAAACAATGCCAAAATCATGAATCGACCTCCAATCCAAGCTTAATAAACTTTAGAATTTCAAACTTCTACATTTGATGCCGAGACCTATCAAATCACGTCCGATTAACCTCAAAATTTGCACACAAGTCATATTTGATATTACGGGCCTACTCCAACTTCCGGAATCAGAATCCAACCCCGATATCAAAAAGTCCACTTCCAGTCAAACTTCTCAAAAACCTTCAAGTTTCTATCTTTAGCCAAATGACTCCAAAATGACCCACGGACCTCCGAATTCATTCCCGATCGTCCTCCCTACACCAGAATCACCATACGGAGCTATTCCCAGATTCGGAACCCCAAACGGATATTGATAACACTGAAACATACTTCAACCCAAACTTATGAAATTCCTCAAAAATGCTAACTTCCACGATAGGCGCCAAAACGTTCCCGGGTTTTCCAGAACCCCATCCGAACATACTCCCAAGTCCGAAATCAACCTTTGAATCCTGATTCCGAGGTCCTTTACTCAAAAATCCTATCTTAGCTAATTCTTTCGACTTAAAGCTTCCGAAATGAGAATTCTCTTTCCAAATCAACTCCAAACTCCCCGAAATTCAATTCTGACCATGCGTACAAGTCATAATACCTTAATTGAAGCTGCTCATAGCTTCAAACTGTTGAACGGCGCGCTAAGGCTCAAAAAGACCGATCAAATCACTACATACTATATTTAGATATGGAAATCTAACATTTTGAGAGCTTGGAGTCCAACAAATTAATTTCGTGTTTTATTCTTCAATTCGAAGCAACCCAATGATGTGTCTGTGATTAATATCTGAGCTATACCGCAGAAAAAAAAAAAAAAAAAAAGACTTCGTAGCATGGGCCAACCTCAGTTATGATGATGTATTCCTTGTCTTTAATGCATTAAGTCACTTCTTCAAAGTTTGTTCGTCGTAAACTTATTAATCTGGCCTAAATTATTAAATCTTGGTAAACGTCAAGTTATTTCATACCGGCGGATTCTAACATGTCCTTATTTGGTAAATCATGAAAAAGCTCTTTCATAGCTCTTCTTGCAATTAGCCAATCAAGGATGGGATATATATCCTATTTGAAAACCTAAAATTATTGCGTAATGGCATGCAATCGTGCATGTTTGACTCTAACAATAACTGAATGCTAGGACGATTTCTAAGTTATATAACACTAAGGGCGTATGGAATAGAAAAAATATTTTTTAATTTTTTCATGTTCAGTTAGCTTAAATATTTCAAAAAATAATTTTTTCGTGAACTCATTTTTCTCTAATTAGAGAAAAATATTTTTCCTGTCAAGAGAATGGAATATATTTTTCAAAACTTTTTTTCAATCTTTCCCATCTTATAACCCATCCTCACCAATCAACCCCCACAATCCATCTACCCAACATGCCCCCACCCCCACCCTACCTGCTACCCAACCCCACTCCACCCCAATCACCACCCCCACCCTCACCCTCATCCCATTTTCCATAAATAAAAATATTATTAATAGTACTTTCTTTTCATGTTATAGATAGATTTTTTTATTATAAAAAAATTATTTTTTTTTCATGATGTGGAAAAGTATTTTTTTTTATTTCAACAAAATGTATATTTTTTTTCATGATGTAGAAAAGTATTTTATTTCATTTTAACAAACAAAGTACTATTTTTAATGATGCAGAAAAAGTATTTTATTTTATTTTAATAAAATGATTACTTTATTTTTATGTTGTAGAAAGAGTACTTTTTTTTTCAACCAAAAAAAGAATATTTTCTTTATAGTTATGGAGCATAAATTTTAATGTTGTTTTCTGTAAAAAGTAAAGTATCACATTAGTTCCTTTGGGATTGTGTGAATTTTTAGAAGAATAATTAAATAATTGAAGAAAATAGAGTCCTGAAAACATTAGGTACTTGGGGAATAGGAGAGAGCAAGGAAACATGGAGACTTGGGGGGAGGGGGTGCAAAGAGTAGCATAACAAAATATTTTCCTAGAAAAAATATTTTTTACTCTCTAACCAAACACTAGAAAATATTTTTCGAAAAAGGTTTTTCACTCATCAACCAAACAAGGAAAAATAAGTGATAAAATCACGCATTTTCTATGAAAACATTTCTAGGAAAATATTTTCTATGGAAACATCTTATTTCATACCAAACACACCCTAAGCTTTCGTAAGTTCCATCTTAAAAAAGCCATGCATGTAAATTTGCAGATGAATATGGACTAAATTTCACAAATGGTTATATAACTATGACTCTTTTTAATCAAAGTCATATAATTTTATTTTTTCTCACACAAAAATCATAAAACTTTCACTAATTCACACAAAAATCATAGTGACCGAAAATGCAACTTTTCAATAGTATTTTCTAATCTTATGTTTTTTTTTTAATTTTATTTTAATAAATAATAACCCAACTAAAATAGGATATATATATATACACACACACACACTATATTTTAGCTAATGCAATTTGTTTCGGTTTCGGTTAATTTTATATTTTTCCTTAAAAATAGGAATGACCCAACTCAACCTACCCAATACCTATATGCATAACTAAAATAATAATAAAAGTGAATCATTCCCCACAATTTTTTTTGTTCGGAATGCATGCGATTCTAACAAAAAAAGGGTATAATTAGAGACTACTTGAATAAAAATACTATCAATTTGAATGAAAATCTTGAAAAGAAAATAAAAAATATATGTAACGTGTTTTGAAGGATTCACTTTTACTATTATTTTAATTTTTATATATGTATTTTGGTCGGGTCACCCGGTTTGGGTCATTCCTACTCTAATTGGCTTATTATTAGACTGAAAATAAAAAATAAAAACCGTGAGATAAAAAAATACTATTGTAAAGTTATATTTTTCGGTTCCGCCAGGTCCGTACTAAAAAAGACTCGGTCAAGATCAAAAGTACCTGTGCGGATAGTACTGGCCGATCTAGAAAAGGATTTTCCTTCTCCAAAACCGTTGAAAAGGCCTCCGCCTAGATAGATTGCCAAAGAGGAGCAATAATCCACGTTGGGGGAACGAATGTGCCTCATAGGATGGTGCCTATCTTCCAACCTGATTTTTGTATGAGGTAGTAAAAATCATATGATTTTTTTGTGAGAAAATTAAGTTATATAACTTTAGCGAAAAAAAGTCATAGTTATATGATCATTCATAGGCACTCGAGAGGTGATCAATAAAATACTTTCTAACAGTAATGAAGTGAATCAACTTTTAATGGAACCTAAAGATTTGCTTATATAAAATTTTGCAGAAAAAATAATAACAGTACCTTAGTAGTCAGAAAAAATGTGTCTTTTGTAAAAACTGAAAAAAAAAATTCCTTTTTTTTCTTCGGTTTTTAGTAAAAAAAAGTTTTAGAAAAATTGATTTAGAAAATTATTTTTCGGGTATGAATAATGAGTCTTTTTAATTAATTAAGAAATATTTAGAATGGGTCAACAGGACGATGACACATGTCCCTCCGTTAACTCAAAGGGCATTTGTGAGCCAAAAATATTAATGGAAGGTCATATTTGGCTCAATAGGTGAATGAAGGGTATTATTGTACCAAAACGAATAGTTTAGGATCAATTCTGGCCCTTTTCCGTATCTTTTATACTGTTGTCAGTATTTTAAATTAAAAATATTTCAGACTAATTATTTCCATAATTTGGTTGCTATAATGGTTGATGCATGGTGACATCATTTTCCCATTTTCAGCAAAATAGACACTTTGAATTTGGTACCACCTAACAGGTTAACCAATCATAATTTCTTCTGTGCTATATATATACTAGATGATGTACCCGTACGAGGCACGTGCCCAATTGTTGCTTCTTTTTTTTTTTCTTGTTTTCATCCTTTTAATATTTTTTGGTCTATTGTTAATTACACATTTTCTACGTTTTTAGGGAAAGAAAAAAGAGAATAGGTTTTTCTGTAATAACATATAGAACCACGATTACATGTATTGTAATTTATCTTTTGCATTATGTGCATTTTAATTTTTCTGAAATCGTATTACTATACCAATCACTTTGAAACACTTGTCGAGTTTAATGCATTATTATACAGTGATTAGATAATAATTCAAGTAGAATTCAAATTATTTCTACATAGGCCCTTTTTTATTTTAAAATTTTTTTACATCACTAAGCCTTAAGTTAATTATTATTAAATGGTAATTAAAACGTCAGTTGAAAAATAATTCGTCATGTATTTTTCTCATTTTTTAAATTGAATACAACAACAACAACAATCCAGTATAATCCCACTTAATGGGGTCTGGGGAGGGTAGTGTGTATGCAGACCTTACCCCTACCCTGGGGTAGAGAGGCTATTTCCTAATAGACCCCCGACATCCTCACCTCTCTAAAATATAGTTTTATTCTTTTAGTATTTTCAGTGTGTTAATGCATTATCTTTTTCTTTTTGTACTAATCATAATTTAAATATTAATATTATTCCCAAATAGTTGATGAAAAAGTATTTTTTGGTTCTTTTAAATAATAATCGTGATTTTAGTTATTAAGAATTTTAACAAGAAAATTTGTGATTTGTTCTAGTTGAATGACATAATATTATAAATAAATTAATACTCCGATCACTCTATATACTAATCAAATCGACCGTAAATTGAAATATTGCAGTTTTTTCTAGTTTCATTCGATATGATTGAGATACTATTTAGGGTATAATGCAATTATCATCACAATAGTAGTATTTGTTGAGACTATTTTAAAAATAATTAATTATATATTTATCTATTTTGAAATTTTTATA
The DNA here is from genome assembly GCA_026770625.1 of Nicotiana glauca. Classification (NCBI taxonomy): domain Eukaryota; kingdom Viridiplantae; phylum Streptophyta; class Magnoliopsida; order Solanales; family Solanaceae; genus Nicotiana; species Nicotiana glauca. The sequence goes on along the minus strand of MU702984.1, from coordinate 6,374 downwards.
ATGTTGAATTCTAATTGAATAGAGTATGTACTCAACTAACTTCGATCATAGAGGGAGAAGTATAATCTTGTATGATGATACTTCTCATACTTCCTAATATATAACGATTTTTAAAAGAAAACAATTTCACAAATTAGCATTAATTATATATTTATCTATTTTGAAATTTTTATAATGTTGAATTCTAATTGAATAGAGTATGTACTCAACTAACTTCGATCATAGAGGGAGAAGTATAATATTGTACGACGATACTTCTCATACTTCCTAATATATAATGATTTTTAAAAGAAAACAATTTCACAAATTAGCTGTCTTAATTTTTACTTCAGATATTCTCAACTCATATTTTAGAGAGGGGATACTTATTATAATTTTTATATACTATAATAAAAAAGGAAATTTAAAACTATATTTTATTCTTAAATAATTTTTTCTGAATTTTATGAAGTATTCCAATAGAAATCCGTATAAAATGATATCAATTGATAATGATATAATAACATTTGAATATAAATCTACATATATTATCACTAATTCTTTTTTAATGAAATCTTCTTTAACTGAAATAATTAATAAATAAAATAATATTTCTTAAGAAAATAATAGAATTGTCATATATAAATGTGTGTGACCTTAGTATTTTTTAATCAGACAAACATTTGAATTATAAATTATCAAAAAAATAATTTTTCTAATTAAAAGTACTTATTGAAAATAATAATAATAACAATTAAGTATGCATATAATAAAGATAGTGAAGGTTGAATGGAAAGTGGGGTCCACCTAAAGAATTTAATAGTTTATGGGCACGTTAGTTTTGGTTTTTCTAGTTATTAAGAACCCACAATCAAACTTTTGAGCCTAATATACAAACAAACAATGCACTAATATATTTAAAATGATAATTATGCCCTTGGTCAACCTCCTCTTCTCTCTTCTATATAATAGACTAGATGAAGCATGCTTGTGCTGAGCACGGGCCCAACAAAGTGGTGCTCAGACAACCAATCAAAAAAATAAAAAGGTGCTGCGGAAATGTATGTAGACGTTGTTTACACTATATACGTACAAAATTTCATATCCCAATTGACAGGCATAAAGTGTATTGCAAGAACTTTGCATTATCGAAAAATGTTTCCTCCTTTGTATTTGCCTTCAAGAATCAAAAGAAGATATGTCATAAATTAAAAATAAAGGAGAAAGTTTCCCTAAGCAGATATGTACAATTATTTTAGTAGACATTTTTAGTTTCTTTCAAGCGCGGCAATTACCCCGAAAATTTTTCCTTGCTTAGAAGCATTTGGAGGCTCACGCAGCACAACCGGCAAGCAGATCGAGCCAAGCCCAACCATTACAGTCAGGAGGCGTGCAGGTGTGACATCCTGGACATGTAAAGCTTATTGCTTTTCGAATATCAATTTCTTTGAAGAAT